>JAVSBS010022029.1:18846-37876 GCA_033124195.1 Coracias cyanogaster
TAAAGACAATTATCCATAAAGTCTTTTTATTTATGTTACTCAGGGGGTTCATTTCAGAAAATGATGCATTTAGAAAAGTAACAGAAAATCTAAATTTATGCAGCATAGCAGTTTAGAAGTAAGCAGGCAGTCTAGACACCTACAGCAGTTACATAAGGATGCATTGAGAACTCATTAATATTTCACAAAACAGTGAAATGTTGCATACTGAAATATAATCTTAGTCATTCCGTTGCCTTGCAATGGAAAACAAACCTCAGGAAGGCATCTTGTTGGAAAAAACATCAGGGTGGACTTGCAAGTTACGTTATACACAAGGATTTGTTGGTATAAAAAGCTGCTAAAGGGAAGTAATTTTCAGGGTCTCTTCTAGTTTTATAACCATAGATATTTGAACTATATATTGTATGCTGGGATAAACCCACAACAAATTATTTGTGTGTATTCACACCAGCTATCACAGTCATGTTCAGAGACCTGTTGCTGGCCTCCTGAAAGCGGAATTACATTCTCCTTTTCAGAGCTGTTGGCTCCACAAGCACGTGTGCCAACAGCTGAGAATGAAGATGCTTTAGTGGGATGCTGATATTCCAACGGCTGAGTAGTAACTGAAGCCAATGGGGTTACTGCTGTGAATGACTTCTCCCTGCATGAAGCCTTGGGCAAGGAAGGCTGAACAATGTGTCTCTGTCCTTTATAAGACACCAGCTGTAGCATAAACCAAGCTTCATCCCAAGTGTGGGCACCTCTTCAGGCTACTGTGGTGAAAAGATGCCATGTTTGGAACAAAATACAGTAAGCTGCTATGGTCTCTTCCTCTCTACACAGTAGAAAAAGTGACTGGGGAAAACATAGGGCTTCTTGCTATTCTTGCTTTACGGTGATTCATAATTGAAATTTGTCAAGAAAGACTAGGCAAAAGCTTATAAAATTAATTGGTGTCTGTGGCACTCACTTTGTCCTGAAATCAGATCTCTGATTTGAAAACTAAGAGGTTAGATTTAAGATACTGGGTTTGAAAAGAATGTTTTCATTTGTCCTAGGCATATGAATATGAGAAGAGCCTTTGCTGTGTATTGCTATTAAATATGGGATCCTACCCCTGCAGTCTTCAGGGGATTCAAAGTCCACATCTGATTTTTGCAGTATTGACTCATATCTAATACCAATTCCTGTCACTTGCTCACTTTCCCCAGTAGTGATAGAGGGAGAGTAATGAAGTACTAAATGTTTCATTGTTTCAGGCAGCCTGAGGTTTTAAAATTTCTGGGTTTTTAGGACATCGATTCAGTTAGAAACCATCAAAGACTACTGTCTGCATCATATATCTGCTGACATGCATGTGAGTGACACAACACACAAATAGCTGTGCTCACAGCTGTCCCCACCTGAAGGGCACAGAGAAATTGTCACCTGAGACCTACCATTTTCATTCGCTCAGTTGCCTGTTTTTATGCAGAGGTCTAGGAAAAATTATCTTTTATTAGTCACTAAATGTTATGTTTGCTTCTCAGTCAAATGAATTTTTGTGAGCACAGTTGTACATTTGGAATAAAACGGCTGCAGGCCTTAAAGATGCAATGTTTGGAGGAACTGGGTGCTTAGCTTGCTCTCCAAATCCCTTATGTATCCCTTTGAAAAGACAAACGTCTAAAAATTAGAGTTACTTACATGAATTAGTTACACTTAACTCTGATTAAGTGCAAAACAAAACCCAAACCACCAGAATATATTAATAAAAAGCAATCTCTTTTTGGCTTTGGAAATCCACTCTGTAAGCAGTGAGGAAGAACAGCAGTCTCTTAAACAGGCCTTCTCTCAGTAGGTCCTGAAATACTGTATGTTAAAGGTCATCAGTTTTTTTTAGGTAGAGAAACTGAGGCAGTGCGGCTTCTTCCCTCATTGCATGTATTGCAGGTTAGGGGGGTGAGGGACACAGTGGAGGTAGCTATAGGTCACTTAGGCCATCAGGAGGGGCTAGCCTGTACATGAGGCCCTAAAAACAAGAGCACTCATTGTCAGTAAACTATTTTCAATTAAATGAGCAGTTCCAAATAAAAATTAAAAAATTAAAGCTGACCCTTCAATACGGAGAAATGATAGGATCACTTAACTGTGATACATTTCCAGTTTTACTGGGAAACGCTTCACTGCGATCTTCTAGTTTACACATGCATATGAAATTAGATTAATGCAGTGGTGAGTCAGCCCTTAAAATAAATAATTTTGATGGGGGAGAAGAGTGTATCATAAGTTTTTGGCAACGAGTTCCTTTGAAATGGTGGAAGCATTTATATAATTTTATTATTATAGCTCTTGTAAGGCTCTTTTCATCAGTGTTTCAGAGTAAAAGTGTTCTGCAAAGTGCTTACACAGACAACTAATATTGATTACAATCGAAGTCCCTCTTTTGAAGTTGATTTAAGGTATGCCAAATATGTCAAGAGGCTGTTACTTTGTGATGTATATACAGTTTTTAATGACTAGCATTGTCCTATAATTAAGAAACTGATCTTAGTTTAGATAGAGTGCATGAAGATTGTATATGACCCATGGCGACATTCTAGCTAACTTAGTGTTATTAATCTATTGTTGTTTTCATTTTGTAATAATGGAGATAAAGTTGTGTTGAATTTAATATACAAGTGACTTGAGTAGATAAGTCTATTGTTTGTATGTATGGAGATATTGGTATATTTTTAATTTGCCTTCATACATCTTCTGAACTAACATTGTGCATATGTATGTACATTTAAAGGCCTATGTAGGTTGTGTTTAAAACTGCTAGGTAGGCAAATGAGGATTTCAACATTTAATTCTATAGAAGATGCCCATTCAAACATAATTAAATCTGATGTCTCTTACTTGCAGACAAATGAATAATTCATGGAATTTTGGCATAACCAGGTTATGTGCTTTCCGAAATTCTCAGATGATGTGCCAAAGGTTAATTTTTATATTAAAAACAGAAAAGCTTGGATGGTTGTATCTCCAACATGAAAATTCAGGTTGCCTAGGATACCATATTAAAGGGGCAGAAAGGTTCAGGATATGTATACATCATCTTTACACAGAGTCAAACACATCCTAGTATTTATTTAATCCAATAGATGTATGGATTTTTTTGTCTGAATAAGTCATTATTTCCTCTTGAAAAACAAGACATACAGTGCAGAGAAAGGGATGGTGCTGAGGCGGGGTGGGAGGTGGCGTGTGGGTGGGCAGAAAGGGGAAAGGAGTGTGACAGGAAATTGGAACAGAAAAACGGCAAACATCCAAGAAGGCAGAAGGAGAAAGAAAGAGAAAATGGTAAGGCAGGGAGGAGTAGCAGATGCCTGCCAGGTTTAAAGAAACCTGATGTAGATAAAGAGGAATTAAACTGATCAGCCGGTTGTATATATGTAGCAAACAAGAATTACGAGGGCTCACAGCGATTTATCTTTTCCCCCGTGTGCTGCCAGGAGTACCAGCCAGATGTTCTGCAAAGGCCGCGGTGGGTTTCGCCTCTGCATGCCGGGCTGGGGGCTGTTGCCTGGCCGCACTCCCGCGACGGTCCCTCGGGCGCATCGCGGGGGGCCGCGGCCGCTCGGCCGGAGCCCGCGGCAGCCTGGGGGAGCTCTTCGCACGTCGGAAAATAAAAACCAGGGAGACCAGTTCCTCACTTGGAATGAGATGTGGCAGAGGGAGGAGACAGGGATAGGATGGAGCCGATCACTACCAGGTAGTGCGGCAGGACCCGTGTGCTCTGATGTAGTCCGTAGCCAGAATTACGGACTGATCCCCCTCGCCTCCAGAGCACCTTCACTCGGGTTATCTGCTGCGTTGTGTTTCACCTGGCATCTTGGCTCCCTTTCGTTTTTCTCCTTGCTGCTCTTAGAAACCATACACTTCAGGAACCCTTTTCCACCACAGATTGGACTTTTAAAAATACTTAAGCAAATCCGTGGTGAAAGAGAAATCAGTGAGTTTGCTCACCTACACAATAAATAGATCTTCCTTCTATTAGTAATGCATAATAAAGAGGAAAGAAATTATTCTTTGTGTTCCAGTGTGTATTATCTCCGGGATGCTTGCTTGGAATAGCAGCAAGCTTAGTATATTAACAGAAGGGAAAATACGCATTGCAATCATAAGTCTCAGCACACAGCTCAGACAGCTGTTGCCACGTGTGTTACGAAAATCCCAGTTTTCTTTAACATGCTAATTTGCAGTTGTCCAACAGCTGTGCCATGAGAAACGCCCAGTGCAGCCCAGTCTACGATCTCCAACTATGGGTGGAAACCTTAGCCTGAAATTAATCTGGCCTTGTTTGTGCAGGAATGTACATGCATTCACCCCTGGAGGGAGTGGTGTTCAGGCTTTCCCACGTGCTGGCTTTAAAGGATTCCTTGTTCTATGGACAGATGTTATGAGTGACAACATGACATCCTTTCTTCCTCTGTCATCAAACAGGCCAGAAGCAAAGAGAGGCTGCAGCTGAGAGTGTTTTTAGCCATCAAGTCACCAATATGGTTTTATGTATTTTTCTTTTTTTTTTTGCTGCCTTATGTTGAGTGTGTCCACCACCATCTTCTGTTTCAAACATATTTTTAGGATATTCTTCATTTCTGCCTGCAGACACTTTCTAACTGAAGCTGGCAGCATCCAGCCATCCAGAGAGAGCTTCTCATAGTGCTTAGAGCTGTGCTTGTACTTTATATATTTGCCCAAGTCAGATGAGCTCCACAGTGAGGAGCACTATCATCCAGGATGCTTCTTAATTTTCATGAAATGCACCTGCACTGATTCAGTCCATCTTTATGACAGCTTCTTATTGAAAACTGGTGTCTCAAACTTCCTTTCTGACTGGATAATTGCCTGGCTGTATGTTTGGCTAACAAGGGGCTGAGAACAGACAAATGCCTGCTTTGTAGTTTGGTGACTTAAATATTCAAATAGGCTTTTTCATTTCTTATGTCTCTTGAACTACTTTTGGGTCACCTAAAATATCCTGTTCCCTATCAGTCAAATGAGTCTTTTAATAATGAGACCAGATTCTTGAGCATGTATTGCTATTTGGAGTAAAGCTTACTGTTTTCACCCTGACCAGGCAGAGCTGCATGAATATTCAGTGTAATGCTGGTATCTGAAGAATACATTTCTCATTAGTTTTGTTTTTCTGCTCTCTGGATGGGTGTTTCATGTCAGACAAATACAACACGCTGCATCCACTAGACACATGGCAGAACACTCCTGTATGAGATGTACCGTCCACATAAGCATTGCCGTTGCTTCTTTCTGATTTCCTTCTGACACAGTACCACCATATCTACCAAAAACAGTCCCTGGGCTTTTATCTTTTGCATATTGCAGATTTCTATAAATGTGGGATTGGTTGTTGGTTCTTTTTTTGTTGTTGTTGTTTGGTTGGTTTTTTTTTAAGTTCAAAATACCCAGGAGAGGTGCTGGGGCCTGAGTTGTGGGCCCCAAGATAGAGTTGACCTGTGAATGAGTCACAAGCTAGCAGAATGTTTTGTTTTCCCTATTGGCTCATGTTCCAGAGGCAGAACCTGGCCCACCTGTGTCTCTGTGGCTCTGCCATCACCCAGGTGGTCATGGTTGGGGTGATGGGTGAGGGCAGGATTATCAGTTGGAGGAGCTTCCTGTTGGGTGTGGCTTCTGTTGGGGCTGGTTGCATCTTGCTGAGCTCTCTCTCTGTGGTGTCCTTCTATGTGAAGGGCCACTGAGGGAGCCATCTTTGTCTGTTATGTCCAGCAGGTGATGTTAGCACGACAGCAGGCAGCGGAGGAGCTGGGGTCACAGGAACTTCTGGCAGGACTGTCTGAAGGAAGGCTTCTGAGGCAATGTTACTGAGTTCAGCATTGGCTTGTGTGATCAGGCAACTGATGGCAGCATAAAATGATGATGGCTGGAACAGCACAACACCAGGAAGCTGCTACTGAAGTGCAGTGTACCCTTTTATGAAATCATGGGCCTGAGGCTGACCCTGGGAAAGTCTGAGTGTTGGCAAATCAGGCTGACCGCAGCTCCCAGTCCTGTAAAACTGATTTAGATGACTTGTTGTGATGATCACAGGAATCTCAGCCCACACACTGTCTCTCCTGCTTTACATTGTGCTGTGTAACAATGAAAAGTGATGAATGCCTTGTTCTGTGATGCTTCTCCCTTATGGAAGGACTAACTGCAGCCAGAAGAAGACTCATTTGATAATTTACAGTGTTGTGGCAGTGGGGCTTGGGGCATAGCCTCTCATCCCATGGGAGTGCTTCCCATGACTAACTAAATCTTTCTCCTGACAGAGCTCAGTGGCTGTAAGGAATAAGGCGTTAAGTAAGGAACAAATGTTAGGCTGTCAAGTATCCCATAGCATTACAAGAAATCATTACTGTCTTGCATCTGTACTGTTATTGCCTCCTACAGAATAAGTGAAACCATAGGGAAGACTGGAGACCAAAACTTTAGTTCCCATTATGTGTATGCTGAATAACATTAACCTAATATCTTGAACAAACAGGAGAAATTACCTCAAATGAAAATATCATGTAATCCATTCATATGTACATATGGTAGGGTTTTGACAGGAGAAAGGACCGAAAGCTTCCTTGCAGTAGCTTAGGTTTCAGATCAGTAGACATAAGTGAGCATGCAGGCAGGGAATGTCTTTTCAGTTTCTTTCTAGAGAGAAATACTAAATTTCTATTGTGTATCAAATTTTTCTGTCTGGCAGGAAATACATTTCTTTCCTTAGAAAACAAACATACACCTGCTATGGAATTAGATTACGAAGGTCCAGGATGAAAACGTCTTTGAATGATTAATTGCCTTAATAAGCTTCCCAGTTGGATTTTTCCATTTCAATCCTGTTTCTCAGAAAGGTATGTCAAAAATACCCCTTTGGCTGCTGTTAGGGGATGGGGTAGTTGTTCTTAGGCAGGAAAGGGAATGAAAAAAGGAAAGCAAAGCATATTAAGATTGCAATCCAAGAATGCTGAAGGAAGGAAGCTTGTTTCCGCAGTCCTCATGTGCATCTTGTTCAATGGATGAGTAACTATCTAGTATTCCTTTTTGTTTCCCTCATTCAGTTGTGATTCAAGGCCTTTCTGTATTGCATGTCTGTGTCCTGGCCAAAATAAATTTTCATGGTACCCTAAGATGCTGGAGAAAGAGTTACACAAAAATTATTGTATGCATCTTCAGTGAAACCCTGTGAATCAGCACAAGTCCTGTTTTGCATCCAGGAGTCTTAGGGGCTGTCACTACTTGCTAGGTTACAGTGCTGAGCTTTTAGACGTCTAGAGTCTTAGAAATTGTGCTGGAAGTGTAGCACCTAGCAACTGTGTTTAACTGTTCCTCTGCCATGTGGGTATCTAGATGAGATCAAATTAATCTCCTCCCCCATTTATTAACCAATTTCTGAGTTTTGTTATCAAGAGGAAACAGGGCAACTCCTCAGTTATGCAGGAACCTTGTTGAAAAAGAGATACTGATGTAGTAAGAGCCATGTTGTCAAGTCTATGCACCTGAGGGCTTCATCATCTTTTAACGCTGGACTTAAGATCAGATGCTCATTTAAGTTAGGACTTTTGATCTGCAGAAATTTTCAAAAATTAAACAAAAAAAAATTAAAAAAGAGAGAGAAAATCCCCAGATCAAAGTAATGGAAAAACTATGTTGAGTCAGAAGGTTCTTGCCCCTGTGGTCTTACTGTAACTGAAGAGCTGTTTAAACAACAAATAATGGTAACAGGATATTGACCCACTATATTTGAGTCCAACTAGGGAAAGATAAAATATACTCCCTTCTTGCCAGTAGGTTTCTTATCAATTTATTCCCAGCAAAATAAAGTAGAGACTTGGAGGCTCTAAATTCAGCTGCAAACCTTGGAAAGGAGTGTGTCCAAGTTGTAAGACCCTCATAATATCATAAACCATCCCTCCTCTGCATCCTGTCTCCCACAGGCCTCCAGGGGGTAGGGTGGTCTCCATTTCCATGTGTCACCTGGCATGGGTCTCCATCTGAAAGCTGCCCTTGGCTTGTTTGCTCAGACAGCTTCAGTCTCCATGGCAAGAGTGTCCTTGTGGTCTTCCCCAGGAGTCCATATGCCACACCACCCTGTCAGCAGCTGCTCTCTCCTTTGGCTTGCACTGTTCATTCACATCTTCCTTGTTGCCAGACTGGAGTACCCACTTTCTTGCTGTCCTCAACTGCAGCTACCAGCCTTTTGTCTACATACTCCACTCAGTGCTGGGGTATGTGACCATGAGCTTTAGCACATAAGGTGTTTGAGAACAATTCCGCTGCACACCCCGTGAAGTAATAAGTACAAAATACCACTTGCAAATGAAACAGGATCATGTGTTTTTGAGGGGAACTGGTCCTGAAGCTTGAGGTAGGAAGAGAGAACTGTCTGTTCTCACTTGAAAGGTGGGGAAGGACAACCATGGCCAAATCTGAATGACAGAACAGTCCAGGAGAGCAACAGAGACCACGGAAGTTGAGGGAGAGACTACACCAAGTGCTGTAGGGTTACTGACACGTAATGAGAAAGCTGCCAGGTGTTTCAAACCTGAGGGAAGTACTGCGAGGGTGATGTAGCCACATGAATGCTTCTTTTCTTGAAAGAGTAGCCCAAAGTTTGGTCTTGGACGGAGGATCTTGGATGAACCCCTTTGTAGTTTAGCCTTGGAGGGAGCTGCAAAGGATGTGGAGGCTGTGATCAGTGTTTGTATTCTGCTTATACCTGAAGTTCACTGGAAGGCCAGTCCACTGGTTGCACCAAACTGTCCTCACAGTGGCCAGGAATGAAATAACTGTTATGGCAGCTGAATAAGGGAAGGGACCAAGTTCCTTAGTGGAACACATGGGATTTTGTACTCCCTCCAAGCACATGCTGCCACAAAGCCAAGATAGGTTTGCTCTCATTCCTCAGAGAAATCCCAGGACCCCATAAGCACTGTGTTTCTTCCAGAGTACAGTGGCATCATTTGGTGTGTTCCCCATGGGGGGTTAATATTTGTTGGGTTTCATACTTTTTTTTTTTTTCTTTTTTTTTTTTTTTTTTTAATGCATCACTAGGGAGGTGCTACCCTTATCTGTCTTTAAAGAATGGTTTGTAACAAACTGCCTTTATTCCTTTGTCTTTTTTTAGCATCAGATGTACTGCATGCCTGTGACACCCTATAAATGAATTGCCTATTACCAACAGACCAAGTTACTGTAAAATAAAATCTTTGCTCTTCTACATTGGGTATGAGTTGTTTGTAAAAATCTATGTCTGCTTTTAAGTTTTTTTTTAGCTTTCTTTAAATGCTCAAGTGGAATTTATCACTACATTTTAAAGTGGAGACCTAGCAAAGCCTGAACCTATTCTTCCTGTTAGAGGAATATGATTAAAACTCTTCACATTCAAAGTGACTTTAAGATTTTCAAATGTGGTAGATTGACTTAGGGAAGGTGACTGTGCTCTACTTTCCTTGTACCTGTCATATCTGTTGTTCAATGGAAAGGAGTCTTGCAATTTGCTGGAGTTGGGACAGGGGGACAAAGCTGGTTTTGAGCCTGAAATCTGGGCAGCTCAGGTGGGAGGCAGATGCTGTCCTCTGCAGGAGATAGGGAGGGAGGAACTGAGGAGGGCAGAGCAATGGCCTGGCACATCAGACCCACAGGAGTATAAGGCTTTAGTAGATACTGGCACACAGTGCACCCTAATGCTGTAGAGGGGTCAAACCCATCTGTATTTCTGGGGTGATAGGGTGATCCTGAAACACCATCCTGGGACATGAAAAGCAAGTCTTCTGGCAACATGGCACCCCAGAGAGAATTGTGTCAGACAATGGGACTCATTTCTGAAATACCCTCATAGGCACCTGAGCCAAGGAGCATGGCATGAAATGGGTGTGTCAAATCCCCCATCATGCACCAGCCTCTGAGATAATTGAATGGGAAAAATGGACTGTTAAAAACTACACTGAAAGCAATGGATGGTGGGACCTTCAAACACTGGGACATACATCTAGCAGAGGCCACCTGGTTGGTCAACACAACAGGATCTGCCAACTGAGCTGGTCCTGCCCAGTCAAAACTTCCAGACGGTAGATATGGATAAAGTCTCTGTAGCGCACATGAGGAATGTGTTGGGGAAAATGGTCTGAGTTAATCCTGCTGCAGGCAGTGGCAAACCCATCCATGGGATTGCTTTTGCTCAAGGACGTAGGTGCAGTTGGCGGGTGATGTGGGAAGATAGAGAAGTGTGATGTGTACCACAAGGGGACTTACTTTTTGGGGAGAACAGCCAGAGAATTTAATTATATGAATGTTAATTGTTAAATAGCTCTGCTGTGCATGATATAGATGGTATAGAATAAGGGGTGGATAATGTCTTGGGTTCAGCTAGGACAGGGTTAATGTTCACAAGCAGCTAAGCAGCTGAACCAGCCAGTGGGATATTTGATACCACACTGAGGTCAGGCCCGGGGAAGGGGCTCCTGTTTTTATCCTGTGGCCAGGGAAAGTGCATTTGGGTACCGGGTAGAGCTTTGCAGTTTTTATAACCCGTTTTATATATAATGTCATCGGTATTACTGTTATTGTTGTTGTTTCTTCTCTCTTTGTGTTGTTCTATCAAACTGTCCTTATCTGAGCCCCTGGGGTTTCACGTTTTTTCTCTCTGGCTTTGTGGTGATTAGATGGCAGCTGAGGTTAACCCATGACACCTCTGCAGGTGATAGGGAGGAACTGAGGAGGGCAGAGAGAGGGTTCTGTGGAGGGCAATTCAGAGCAAGAGCCCAGCTTAGATGTGCCAAACCATGCTCTGGAAGAGCTTCTTGTTCTCCCTGCTCCCTTGGAAACTTGCCCTGGCTCCTCTGTTTGACTTGAGTGCTTGCAATATTTTTCTGCTAAATCCGGTGGAAAAAACTTGTGATACTTCTGCATGGTGGCACCTGTCCTCTCTGTCCTGAAGTTCCTCATCACACTAACATATCAGACTGTGCTCTTTTTTTACCCTACAAAGGTCTGTTCACAGCACTGAATTATTAAGATGGTTTCTGAGCAATAATATTATGAAAGGTTATAAAAAGGATCTAGACTGATTTTTTCCAGCCCTTGTGTCTGGCTTCCTAGTCCAGCAATGCTGGATTCTGGCCATAGAAAGTGCATATGCCCCTAAGGGCAGACATTGCTTCCTTCTCAGCCTTCGTGCTTGCACTGCCTGGATTCTGATTTGTATCTCCTTTCTGTGGTTTTCAAAGGTAATCCTAGCATTTCTTGGTTGCTTCTTTTGTTGTCTTGTGTGGTTTTTTTTTTTATTATTATCTTTTAAATTTTTTTTTTTTTAAGAAGTGAGTGAGTTTTGGTGCATCACACGTGAAATTACATTTTTCTATATGAAAATATATTCAATTTCTCAGTATGTAATCCTAGGAGCAAAGTATGGTTCACAGGGAGCATCACAGAAACAAAGAGATTCTGATGACCCCACAGTAAGCAGATGCTCAAAGCATAAGCATGTATAATGGCTCCTTGATGTGACATCATTTGATGTGAATTTAGCATTTCCAGAGCTTCCTTGCATTGCCTGTTTTGTTTGAACCTTCGTGTTTTCACTAATTGATCAATTTTGTCCATGGCAATTGAATGTGTGAGCAATAACATACTGCAGGGCTTGCATTTATTGATAAGAGAATTCATATCACCTGTGACTGAAGGAAAGTACATGGGGTGGATGCCTAATACCAACGAAGTCTCTTGAGTTATGGAGGAGAAGAGGAACAAAAAACCTTCTGTAACATGCCCAGAAAAACACGTAAATCTGTCCAAGTCCATGCAGGCATCAACAATACTTGTGAAGGAGAATCAATTGAATTGAAGGTATGAATTTTACTGAAGGATATGAGGACAGATTCAATACCATTGTGGTTCCTGAAAGGTTCAGGACAGCAGAGCAGACACCTCAACACAGGTGTGTTGGCACAGAGCCGATGGTCCATGGCATCACACCATCTTCTTTCAGTGATACACTTTCTCTCTTCTACCATGACATTACTCCAGCAGATAAAGACTTTCTGTAGTCTTTAAAAGAACTTGCAAGGGGAAGGTCTGGCTTTCACTGGACACAAGAAGGTGAAGCTGTTGCTTCTGGGAAGCTAGACATTAAAATAGGCTCCTCCTGCTGTGCGGAACTGATAGATGGGGCAGAGAAAAGGGAAATACACAAGAGTAATATTAGTTAAGTATGACCTTGTGAGGATAAAAGTTGGTTGTTTAACTGCTGCATAGTGGCTGGGGAGATGGTACAGATGGATGGAGATGCTACAGATGAAGGCTGTGCATTTCTTTGAAGATGGGCCCAGCTGCCAGTACTAGCATAACTCTAGATGAGTTGTGTGGGTTGCAGATGCCCTCCTGTGTTGGCTTCTCATGATTGCTTCTCTCTGTCTAGCATAAGAAGTGATTAATGAGGGAACTGGTTGTAAGCTGTTGCAGGAAGTATGCTGCTGCATGTAAAATGTATGTGTAAAACCTACAAATTACAGTTTAGTGTAGTCATTGCCTCTAATGAGTTGACATTAAATAAGAGAAACGCTATACAGACCTTGTACAGGAAGGTGAGATCCCAGAGCCTGCTATGTGTTAAAGGCTGGCAAATACTTTGCAGAGCTGACCTATGTGCTGCAGTTAAGGCCATAAGAAGCAGGTATGTTTTCCATGTGGCATGGACATGGAAGAACAGGGAAGCAGGTTAACTTTTTGAGTCATTTATTAAAGAAACATGTATTTCCTCCTGTTAATAGTATTTTTAAATGTCGATAAATAGGCAGTAGCAAAGCCATGTTCTGGTTATGATCTGAGAGGAGATGACTAAGCATGTACCAAAGATTTATTCCAGACTTGAAAGCAATTTGAATTCAGTATATAATAAACATTATTCTTACAGTCTTCATATACAGAAGCTTGGGACATTAAAGCAGGACCTGTTTGGTAGATACTATGAGGGTAAAAATATATTTTTGTTCTCAACTTGTAAAGAATTTACAATATAGTTCATTTAAGAATATTTATGAAATAACAAGATTAATTTCTTGATCTATTAAATCAATATACTGTACAAAAATTCAAGAGTGTTAAAAAACCCAAAACAATCAACAAACCTGACTGAATAATTAGACAGCTCAATGGGCAAAGCTGGAGATGCTAAAACCTGCTTGTGTTAAAGTTGTCTCTGTGCTTATGATATATTTTAATTTCTGTGTGTTTTTTGTCAGTGTGCTGGTTTAGGGAGCTTGTGTTGTGGAGCTATAAATACAGGAAACATAGTTTTACCTCGTGAAAAACTTTATTAAAAATCTTCTCCTCAGTATCTAGGATAGTAAAATGCTGAGACAATTTTTTGTGCTCACAAACAAAAGAAGCAGATGTTAAATTGGCATGTTATTTGTTTGCATTATCTAGGGTCTTTGAAGCAATTACTTTTGCATATGTTAGTGAGTCTGGAAGTCTTTCAGTTTGCATATTTACGGGGGAGAGACAATAGCTGCAAGGTCTGATCCTTGAAGCATCTGAATTAGTACCAAATTGACATGATCAGGCCTCTGATGTCTGTAGTGAATATAGAGAATCAGGTTTTTTTAAGCATTGAAAGTTTCTTTACTTCCAGTGATGGTCCCTTAGCTCATTTGTCTGGCAGTAAGGCTTGTGCATAATTGTTGTCTATTGCAGCCTTTAGGAATTTGATATTTATTTCACTTGGGTAGTTTCACTGCCTACACTGGTAGTACTTTGTTATAACTACAGTGTCATTTTTCCCTTTGGTCCAGAGATTGCTCTGGCTATTTTCTTTGCACAAGAAAACTCCTATTCTGTAAGGGGCTGATAACAAAGTAGATACTACCTTTGAGTGATTATATGTGTATGATCCAGATGTTCTCCTTCCACCTGTGCTCATTTCTTCGTTGCAGTACTCAGAAGGTAGAACATTCAGCCAGTAAAGGCAGTCCTAGGATTTAATTTTCTTTCTGCTGGAGAACTCTGAATGCATATTTTCCACTTCTAAGTGAACCTGACCATAAGTCCTGAAATAGGCTTCTCGTTCTCCCTCTCTTGTGGAGAAGGGCTCTTTCTACAGGATATTTATGTGCAAAACACTCCAAATAGCAATAGAATTACTACATGCACCTGAATTATTCAGGTGCTCGTCACAGAAGGGAAAGCCTTGGGTCAAATCCATCAGTATGCCCTCTGATGAACAGGTGAGTCTATGGGAACAGGCTACAGGTCTTCCATCCTCAAGGAC
Source organism: Coracias cyanogaster (assembly GCA_033124195.1). Taxonomy (NCBI): domain Eukaryota; kingdom Metazoa; phylum Chordata; class Aves; order Coraciiformes; family Coraciidae; genus Coracias; species Coracias cyanogaster. The sequence goes on from JAVSBS010022029.1 coordinate 33,137, forward strand.
TGCAATCACTAGGCATCGGAGTCAAGTTTCCTCTCCCAGTGAGCAAGGAACAGATGCTTGGTGTCTCCCACCCTCAGTGAGCACAGGAGGGACTGGCTCCTGAATGAAGGGCAGTGCTAGCTGAATTGTGGAGAAGCTGGATAGTTCAATCTTTATTGCTGATGTTTTAGTCTGTGGATTAAAAGAAAAAAGTGAGAAAACAGAAAAAAAATCCAATTTAGATAAAAAGGGAATTGTAGGAAGGCACAGTAGGCAGGTAGGTGCAACAGCACTCTGATGCTTTCTACCCTGCAACAGGGTCGTCTGCCCTCATTTGAAATAATGATCGTTATTCTGAGTTTCAGATGGAATAAGCCAACTAGCAAGCAGCATTCAATCAATTGAGAATAAATATAGTTTGCATCTGCAGATGTGTTGTGCACAGGCAAATATGTGGGCATCAATATTTCATTAAACCAAGAACAATATGTGTATGAACACTTTGATTACAGACATTTTCTGGTTTAGAGGTGGGGTTTTTTGAGGGAAAGGTCTTTTTCTTGATGTTTGCTACTGTGAGCACACATGAACACAAGCAGTTCCTCAGGAGAGAGGTTTAGAAGGAGGATTCCTACAAGTATTTCAATGTGCTACAAGAGTAAAGCAAATCCTGGTGCAATGGAAAGGAAAGGTGCAAGGCTGTAATGTCCTGCACCCTACCTGAGATGTGACCCACGTCCTCTTGGACAAAGAAGGAACATGTGGTTTTTGCATGCCAAATAATTGGGGGTGATGATCTGATTTGAGTAAAGGATTCATGGCTGTGGATCCCAAAAAGAGATCCATACTTCCTTCTGGTCCAGAGCTGATTCCTCAGCTCTGATCCTCATACCTCTTATGTGTCTGTCTTGACGAACAGCCAAGGTAACTCGTTTGCCAGGTTTTGTGGATCCTATACACAGACAACCTACTTCCCATGTTCACTGGAAACAGGATTTGGCATATAAAGTGGGATTTTTTTATTCCAATAGGTTTCTGTGGTACCTAAAATTAGGGTTTGCAATTCCCTGCTGGCAACTGAGCCTCTGGAGGGAAAAAGAACTTTTAAGCCCTATAAATACAAAGCTCCAAGTGTACAGTGAAATCCTACAGTTCTGAGATTTTATTTTCTTTTAAAGAATAACTTGGTGCTTGCAAGTGTTGTGGACTGGACAATAGAGAAATGATATTCTTGACAAGCATGAAGCAAGTGAAACCTCATCTCTTTGCAGTGCCTCTGCAGCTCTCTGCCTTAAGAAAAGAAGGTGATGGTGAATGTGAGTGCAAGATATGCATGATTTGCTGTGCACAGAGTCCTGATCTTACTTCCACCTGCTTTTACACCCTGCTAGTACCATGGAAGACCATGGGGTGACTTTTTGGGAGAAAGCAAGTTATTTTTTTATATATATCTACTTCTCCACTATTTTAGAGTAAAACCCACTCATTTGCTGATGAAAGTAGTAGAGAGAAGATGCTCTGACATAATAATGTTTCTCATTCGCTGCAGACTATGCCTGGTCAACTGGAGTATCCAGTTCCTTGCTGAGGTAGCTGAAAAGACGGGTGACCCTAGTGAAAGGTGCCCTGGTATGCCTGGAAGGGAAGGCGGTAGGAATTTGGATGGAACATTTAAAGCCATTTATCTTTGAGCCCAGAAAGCTGAGGCTCTGAGGTCAGCTAAGCCAGCCAAGTGATAAGACAGTTTAACACCAAATCCCTGTGCTCTAATTTAATGCTGAGCCTACCTCAGTACAAAGCTTCGTACCCACTTATTTTTCACGGAGCACAGAAGTATTACTTGGGATACCACCCACGGGGTGATGGAGAGTAGGTTCACCAGGCATCAGAAGTATGAACAGATGAGCTGATCTCATTGCTTTCTGCTGCCATGTGCCAAATCAATTATTCAGGTTTTATGAATTAGTGATTGATTAACTAGGAGCCTTACTGAGAGTCCAGGAGTTCACTAAAAAACACAGCCTTCCATTTGCTGAAATTCTTGCTGAAATACCAGTATAAGGGATGATATTTATTTTCTTAGCCATTTCAGTTAAAGAAGGCTCTCTTTACACACCCCACCCGCCCACAACACCCCCCCACCCCCCCCATACCCCCGGCCATTATTCCCCCCAACCCAGATATTTGGGATGGAAATGCAATGAACAATAACCTCCTTTCTGCAGACATCTTCATGTGAGAGGCATGGAATGAAATTATTCTGACCTGTTAGCAAGTGCAGCTGTCCCCTATACATCACACGGGGTCAAGCTTGCTTTTGCCAGTGTTGGTCCTTGCTTGTACTGTGGAGAGAGGAAAAAAGATTATCCTTAAAATTCATTTACTACAGTCTTTATGGACCATCTCTGAATGTGGCATATTTAATAGACAATCTGAAATTCTTCCTTTTTGTTACAGGTCTTTTAATTTTAAAAAGTGACGGTAACATTTTCACAGCCACAGCAGATAGAACGGTTTAGCTTGTTAGGAGGTATTTCTAGAGGTCTAAACAATGCTTAAGCCAAGTACCTTAATAGAGATGCAGATAATATAATTAGCAACCTGAAAATTGTTGCAACACAATGAATTAGTCTGACAAATGTTTTTTGCACTAGATCTCGCAGTACATTCAGTTTTGTATTATTCTGTATGTGATTTAGCTGCATTTATAACTTGCTGTATGTGATGACAATGCTGGGATTTGATGGAAGGTCAGAAACTGTTTTGTGTGGCCCACCTGGGCTGCCTGTGGTGTTCAGTCCCTGCAAGTGGAACAACTTGGATGCTTCTTGTGCACTACATGGGAGTCCATCTCATATTGGTACTGGCCCAGCTGTGGCTGTGGAGGGTGTGATGTGTCCTAGCCTAGGTGGGGCAAGGGAGGATGTATTTTGGGGCCATTACTTTCTATTCAGCTGCAGGTTGTCTCTCCATGAGGCCGGCCCCACAGAGTAAGAGCAGGGGACTGGCAGGGCTCAGACCATGCTTGGGTTTTTTTACTTTTTTTACTTGTTTTTTGAATCCCACGACCCAGGGGCATTCTGCTATTTGGGAACTATCTATTCTCTGGGGGTTTATTATCTTTTATTTTGTTTGCTTATCCATGCTTGCTTTGGAAGCAGCTTTATAGCTAACAGCTTTTGTAGCTCAGAGCAGCCTCAGCACAGGGCAGACATCCTCTTGGTTATCTGTCTTTCAGATGAAACAATTTCTGAAACTGTCTATATAGTTTACATTTTATCCTCTCACTTTAGCACTCACAAGATAATTTTAATCAGCATCTTTCTAAATCCTGAATAATAAGAAGAGAAAGCTGCATCAAGGCCATGTTTGCTTCCCAGAGCCCAGTGCTTGCTGTCTTGGAGTGAATTTTAAATATGAATAAATCAGCAGTGCTGGTGGTGTACTACACTGACCGTTTCTCTGAAGTGCAGAGCGGGGTTGTCTCTGAGGAAAATATCTTTATGGGATGGAGGCCAGGAGGAGCAGCCATGAATAAATGCCTGGATGTGTTTCTGGACTAGAATGTTTACTGTATAATGACTGTATTCTATACTGAAAAAGACTATGAAATAAATAACTTCTGCCACAAAATACAAGTACTTCAAAACCAGCTATTTTACTGATCTCAAAAGTAAGAATATGCTTCTTGTTTGGACTAGCTTATTTTTTTAGAACTGTATATATTTGCAGTGGTGACCAGCCATATGTAGCAAGAAACATGTTCCTTGTCTTGTCAACTCTTTTGTTCCTGGCCTGTCAGAGCTAGGATTTCAGAACCCTTGTGCTCGGCAGGTTCTTGAATTTGTTATGCTGCGTTTTGTGCCTGGAATTGCATTTTTAATATCTTTGCAGATGGTGTTCAAACACTTATGAGTTTTACACCCACGGTTTCCCTGTTGCCAGTTGGGCATTTCTTCTGAGCAGCATTTTTCTTTCCTAATTACACCATACTGTGGGTTGGTTTTGTTTGGTTTTTTCTTCCCCCTGTCTTCCAGCAGTAGCAATTTTGCAGTTTTGGATGCTTCCAAACTTCTCACAGTTTGGAAGGTGGAAAGCACTGACCTTCAAAATTGTCGCCCCTGTCCTCTCTCCCCATCAGTTTCCACTAATGTAAAACTCTACTTCATTAAAGTTTTGCAGCCTGTGATGTATCTCCAGGTGGTTCAGTTACAGTAGAGGGAAAGAGACTGAAGGTACTGTATGTCCTGTATGAAAAGTCTCCATTATATAGGTTGCCCAGTGAATAAATAAGCCCACTGTCTAAATTAATCGGTGCACATTTAAATATGAGAAAGGAAGGGGTGGGAAGGGGAAAAGGGCTTATGTTGGAATATAAAGAATAAACGAGAACATAATTTTTCTAAAGTTTAGTGGGAGATAGGTAATTTCACTGCAATATTAAGGAGGTTTTGTATCAAGAAAAAGAGATTTTCCTGCTCTTTGGAATCCTAGACAACAGTCTCATGTTTGAGTCACTAAAACACACCTATAGGAACCTCCTGGACTGTTTCCTGTCCGCCGTATTATATTTCCAGCAGATGTCTGGCAAGTTGAGGTCTCCCACAAGAATAAAGTCTTGCGATTTTGCGGCTTCTGCTAGTTGTCTATAGAATAATTCATCAACCTCTTCATCCTGGTTCGGTGGTCTATAACAGACTCCCAGCAGGACATGTACCTCACTGGCCTTCCTCAACTTCACCCATAAACATTTGACCAGTC
>JAVSBS010022029.1:41746-53651 GCA_033124195.1 Coracias cyanogaster
TCATGGGAGCCGCAAAGCATTACTGGGAAAGGAGTTCACTGCCTCAGTGAGACATAAATCTCCGTTCACCACACTAACCCTAACACGTAACCCTAGCCCTAACACTAACCACTAACCCTAACCCTAACACGTAACCCTAACCCTAACCACTAACCCTAACCCTTAACCCTAATCCTAACCCAACATTCGAAGGGAATAAAAGGTTAAAGTTTTCCATTGATACTACAGAAATTCTGCTGCAGGCTTCTGCTTCAAACCAAGCGTGGCTGGCCGCTAAGGTTCCTCTGCAATTTAAATGTGGACTATGATCCTAAACTTCAAGCCAGACTCATTTGCCATAACAAGAAGAGGGATTTTTGGGTTCTTCTATCATCTGTTAGCAGTGAATAGAATTCCCAAGCGCTTTCTAGAACTTATCACATGCTTATCCTAGAGGGATGACTTTTTTTGTGTCTGGCCAGTTTATAGCTCGTGCTGCAGATTTAGCACCACTGTAAAACCAGGCACTTTCCTTAACCATAACTGTGTTAAGGAAATAATAATAGGGAAATATTTGGGGGAGATAAAATATTGTCAACATGTTATCATTATTTTGTGGCATTTTCCTGCCAGTGTTATTTCTGTAATATCGTTTGTTCCTTTTGTAAGATAAGACTCTGGTGAGCATAAATATTGTGCCATCAACAGATGTAATTCAGTTTAGTTCTTCCATAACTCAATGCAAATTTAACTAATGCTAATTCACATTTTTTAAGTGCATGTATGTTTATATGCTTCTGTGTAGAGTTGAATAAACTGTAAAATCCAACACTGCCCCTCTTTCAAGTCTTTACTAATTGTCTGAAACAAAGGAAGCATCTACATTGGTCACTTCTCACTTTCAGCGTAATGTTGTCTATTTGTGAGTGAATGATATGTTCATTTTACAAGTAAACAAGCTGGAAAAAGAAAAGTATAAACCTTGCTACTTAAAGCTAGAAATGCACCTTCCCTGTAACTTATAATGCTTTGCAAATAGCAGCTTCACCCTTATATTGTAGTTTCTCACTGATAGGTTGTTGGTATTGAATTGTCTCTTAAAACAAAAATAAAATTAGAACTGGCACAGTTCTAATAACGTAATAGCACAGACTAATAACTTCTAGTTTATCTAAGGGTGGTCATTACTTTGAGAAAGCATGGCCTTGCAGCTATTGCAGACCTGGATTCCAGACCTTGGACTAGCAGCATGGACATAGTTTGACTCTTGCTGTCTATTACTTGGGCCCAATCTTTTCAAAACAGGGGTTGAAATTAGTAACATGACACAGATTCACAATGACTGGCCACATATGGAATCGTTCCTTCTTGCAACATCCCGCAGAAGCTTGATTTCTGGGGGAAAAGACTGTGAAAGAAGCTGCATAGGCATCCTCTTATGATTTGCTATTTACAAAATGTGACAATGGCTATGTCTGCATGATGGCTTATGCTCTTCCTGAACTAGAAGAGCATTAAAGTGCCTTGTGGCCACATAGGGCAATCTCTTGGTCTCTGCAAGTTTATCCCACTGCTTCCACCCTGCCTGCCTGTGAACACAAGCCTGGCACTTCAAAGTGTAGAGCTGTGCTCCACAGAGCACCCTGTTGGGTGTTAAATGTAGCCAGGATGGAAGTCATGAGTAGGAGCTTCTCTGACCCATGCTGCGTCCCTGTGGAGGCTGCTGAGGCAGAGTGCTGGTGCTGCTCTGTTCTCCATGGGCAAACACTGCTCTTCACTGCTGGTCAGGGGCCCGTGGTGAGCATAGCCAGTGAAGGAGTGTGATTGAATCTGTGTTTCAGAAAGCAAATCAGCAGAACAATTTTGTAATGTGATTTTTTAGTTATTATTATTTTCCTGTAGGGACTCTTTACTCTTAAAATTGCTTGGATAAACTTACCTACCTTATTTTCTTTTAAAAATAAGTCATTGTCAGCAGTTCATTGCAGAGTTTGAGAGCTAATGTGAAGGCATAATCCATACTAGAGCATCCAGTATCTGCCACCTAACTGGACTTAAGCAATATAAAATATAAGGTTTAGAAACAAATTCAAAGCACTTGATTGAGAGTTAAAACTGAATTGCTTAAAGGCATGTCCAGGTAGATGCAGTCAGTGTACTGATGTGTGGCTCTTATTTGTACTGGGGAGGACAAGATAAACTGCAGTGAGTAGTTAACATTTGAGCAAATCTCTTCACCTGTGAAATATCATTGCTAAACATGCTTGCCAGTGTTCCCTTTGTAAACTTGCAAATACCAGATTGCTAAATTAGAAGGGATTTTTTTTTTGACTGAAGGAGAGGGTAAGAGAGACATTATGGAGATAGGCTTTTGTGCTTTGTAACTCTGTAACTTCCTGATCTACTCCTGGGAAAGGACACTGAAACCAGGTATATATTAAGACTTGGTGGTGGTGGTGGTTTGTTGTGGTTTTTTTTTTTTTTTTTCCCTTCTTTTTTAATACTTCCTGCTTCTGTACACAACTTTCCTCTCTGCCTTGATCAGATCAAGTTCTTGGGGGTTTTGTTCTTTATGCTTATCTATTTGAAGTAGACTCAAGAGCGTCTGACAGCTTTGGGTGCTCTTGCTGTCAAAGACACACATTTTCCAAATGGAGGTGCATGTGAAAAACTCCTTGAAGTGCATGCAGTGCTGGACAGGTTTGGGGGATCAGGAGTGATAGCGGCTTTCTCATGGTGCAAGACTAACTAGTATCATCAAGTGTCCATCCCTGGGTGAAATGTTTGTTTGGTCATTAAGCTGGATCTCTGTCGAGGAATAGATGGTAGAGAGATCCCACAATTGTGCCAGCTTCTTACAGGCATCCAAAGATGGCATTTTTCCCTCTTGAATGCTCACTACCTGTCTCAGTGGTAACTGTTGGGATTTTTATTTTTAATATATATTTATTTATGTATTTATTTATTTTGGCCCAGGAGTTGTGAAAAATTAGGATAATAGTGCAGCTTCTGTGCCTTAGCACCACTAAAATGAAAGTGATATCTGTCTAAGACCCATTGCAAAGAAATGTGCCATTAGCAGATGCTGTGTAGTGCACTTGCATGGATCCAAGGTGCCTCTGGAGTCAAGCCTTGCAATCTCTCTGTAAACCTCTGCCTGCAATACAGCAATATGTGGAGTTCCAGGAGGCATGATGATTTTATTATGAAAGAGTAAATCAGAAGAAATGCAATTTCTCAACCTGCCCCCTGAAGCTCTACTGGGGTAAACCACCTGTTTTTATTTCCAGTGGGCCTGGTACTTGGTGCTCTTGAAATGTACAGGAAATAAAACTGTCTTCCCTTCAGTTTGCTCAATGTTGTCTGTTTTCAGTGGATGTGGTCCCCATTTGTATGAGGGCAAGGGCAGACTAGGTCCTTGCCTAAATGTGTAAGGTGAATGCTGGTTGTCAGTGCCTCTGTTCCTTGTTACCATGTGAAGTCAAAGGACAGCCTCTTATTGGCCCCTTATTCTATGTCCTAAAATGACATAGAATTATGTCTATCCATTCCATTTTCAATGAAGAGTGCTGAAGTGCTCTATTTACTAGTGACTTTTCATAGCAGATTTTTGTGGGGTTACCAGTGATTCTGCTGTACTCTGTTCCCACTCTGAAATCTATTGTATCCATTTCACTTTAATGCACATGGATTGCTCTGGCAATCAACCTTACACAGAACTATATCCTTTTTTTAGTTCAGAAATCACTTATATCACCAAATGAAAAACTGCCTTTCACAACCTTGTCCACTGTCTCTGAATAATAGACCAGAGACTGCTTCTTTTCAAGATCTTCAATCATTTTCGCTGTGCAGGAAGGTATCATTATTGTGCTCAGCATATTTATTCACTGTCATTAATTTATGTTCCATTGAAATGAGGAAACAGAATGTGGGAAATTATTTTGGGCTTGGTCTGGTGGGTTCTGTAGGTTCTGTAGCATCTGGGAAATTTCTTAGTCTGCTTGGACTGCTTTACTTCATGCACTTATTTTCATTTTTAGATAGATAGCTGGCTTCTATGGCAAATGCATTCCAGTCTTAACTGGAAAACTTGATAGTAATATTCATAGTAAGGGGTAGATATATTTTTCAGATGAATTTTTGTAGTTCTCTTCTCACCCCTTCTTTTCTTCCACAGAATGACCTTATGGGACCCCACTCTGTTACTATTTGGAAGCTAAAAACCAAAGCAAGAGCTCTCTGATTCTCAGTGTGACAGTATGTCTGCTTAGCCCAGATCTGAGAATTTGTTACCCTACTGTTATTGATTTATTTTTCTTTTCCTCTGGTGAATGTACTTACTCAGCCTGTTCACTGTAACTTTAAAATGTCAGATATGCTGTTTGGGCATTACTTTGCAGGAAAACAATGACAGGTCAAGAAACCCATAGGTTTTAAAAAAGCAGAGCTCTAGCATAGTTCAATGTATCTCGACATCTAAAGGACATTGATATCAGGTTAGACAAGGATATACATTTCACAGTAGCAAAGATGAAATGGCTGAGCCAGATTGAGCTTGCTGCTTGAGTATGTAACATGTCACTTCTTTAAACCTTTTTTTAATTCCACGTTCAGGTTGAAGAATAGTTAATGGCAAGAATATTAGCTGTTATTACTAAATCAGAAGCACTCTAAAATTTATTACTAAAAATAACTACTTCTGCTTTTTGACAAGGGTAGACCCCCCTGTTGTCAGTAAGTTAATGAATATATAATAGGTAAAGTCCCTATAAGAAAAGTATGGCATTTATAACTGTTCTCTGAAAATAAAGCATGGAAGTATATAAGCTTACATAGCAAGAGTGAATAAGAATTTGATATTCTCTAATAATCTCCACTTATTTCTACCAGGCTCCAAACAGATTTAATAAGATTATTAAAATATGGTATACAATGGTACTGAAATTCCTGCTTTGTAGCTTGAGGTCAACCTTTGAATCTCCTGCTAATTAAACATGTGCAATCTGATTGTGTACTCCCTAGGATCTGAATTTCACAGTTTCGATTTTTGGTATAGCAGAATAACACTGTGCATGTAAATGCTGCTCAGTCTTGCAGCGGAGAAGGTACCTACACTGGTCACAAAAGAACAGAGAACTGGGACTTGAAGATCTCCTCTTTCCCTGGAATTGGAAGTTTACGTTGTTCTGTCCCCATGGGCCTCACCTTTGCAAACAGAACTGACGAACCTGCTGAGATGCTGCAGATGGCAGGTCATGCTTCCAGCCCAGCAGTGAGGTGCTTAGCAGGCAGCAGAAGGGCTTGAGAGTGCTGAAGAAGTCCTGGTCCTGGAGGGTGGGGGTTAGGAGGTTAATGCAGCTGGCCATCTCTTTTAAAAACCCTGCTTGGTGTCCTGGGTTTAGGCAGGGTTTCCTTCTGTACTTCCCCGCTATGATGATGCTCCTGGCTGTTGCCCCTATTGGCAGTTGAGGATGGAGATTAAAGTGCACTCTGATCCTCTGAAGATGATCCTTCCAGTTTCCCTTGGGAGTCCTGGGAGTGTTACCCCTCTAGAGTTGCTACCTGCTTTGTCTTGCTGATCTCTTCTACTCCTTAGACCACTAACTTTCCATCACTGGCTTTCTAGACAACTGAATGTGAGCTGATTTCTCTTAAAAGGATTTTCACATCTTCAAACTGGAAATTTGGAATAGCTTGGTCTAGTTACAAAGCAGGGTTTGAGTGTGCTTTGCTCCTCCACTGAGATCCACTGCCGATAACACAGGTGTGGCTTTGGATGATGCAATGTTCATTGCAGGTAGTAAAATTATCTGTTAAACTAACATCTGCTTGTGGAAGAAGATGATTTACAAAACTTATGTTAATGTATACAAGGAAGAAAAACTATTGAAATTATAGGTGAACTTGCAGCCTGAACACAGCAAACTCCAGTTGCAAGCCTGTCATGAGTGACAGTGCAAGGCACACTTTGGAGCAGTTGATGACTTATTGTCAGTGACAGTAAATTAGTAATGCAATGTTGTCAAGGCTGCCTTTTCTGATAGCATAGGCTGTAGAAGCCCAAAATATGACAGCTTTCATGTTAGTACTAGCATAGGCTGTTGGTTCACTTTCACCTTTTATTTTGAAAGGACTTGCCATATGTGTTTGAAGCCATCAATTGTGGTCTAATTTTTTGAAACAGAAGTGAACTACGAATGCAAAATACGTGTTGCGACCCCCAGTATTTGATGGCAATCTGATGTTTGTAGCCTTGGGAGAGACGTGCCAGGCTTTGTTATTCAAGCCAAAGACTCTGAGTGCCTCTTGAGTGTTGTTTGAGAGCGTTAAGCTAGGAGCATGCTCTGGAGGAAACTGTTTTTCCAGAACCTTCTGAAATCCAGGCCCCCTAAATGTGTTTGAAATCAGGTGCTAAAGCTGCTACCTTAAAAATCTCAGATTTGCTCTTTTAATTTTTTAGTGTGTTTCAAAATGTATTCCATTTTTTTTCTGCTCTCAAGCTCTGAAACTTATTTGATGTGTGTTTCTTGAATTGGTTTGAAAGTATCCTTGACCTTTTCGAATCAGGTCTTGTGGAAGACGACGGGAGACAAGCCCACCAGATGGTGCTCAGCAAGGCTCGTTTATTGCATTTACAGACGCACTTTTATAATCACACTAATGAGGCTCATACATATTGCAAGATCTAAGCTTATCATTGGACCTTTGCTATATCTCAACCCCCTCCCCTATTGACACATACTGGGGATGTTTGTGGATAACTTCTCCGAGCAAGCTCCCCTTATCACATCCTGTTATTGTCTAACACCTGGCTTCGAGGGCACCGTGTCCTCGAAACTCTTATCTGCCTGTCGCTTCACCAGCTGCAACAAAGCTCTCCACAAGGTCTCACATTCCCCATTGTGTGAGAAGAGTCAACTTCTTAGGCTCAGAGTTTGAAATTTATACTGACTGGCTGAAGTGCTCAGGCCTGGGTTATGGGCTCTGAGTTGGAGTTGACCTGTGGATGAGTCACAACCTAGCAGAGTCTTTTTTTCCCCAGTTGGTTCCAAGCCCCAGAGGCAGACCCTGAAGCACCTGTGTGTGGCCCCACCTTCCCCAGGGTGGTCATGGTTGGGGTGTGGGTGAGGCCAGGACTACATCAACCAGGAGCTGATCAGCCTGTTAATAACTTCCTGTTGGTGTGGTGATGGCAGCCTGCTGAGTTCTCTCCCTTGGTGGTATGTTCTCTGTTGGCTCCTGTGGTGGCTGCTGCTACACTGGTTTCCTGAAGAAACACAGAGGATTTGAGGTAGAGAAGAGCAAAGGGATGTGATATTTCTGAGAGGATGTTGCTGAGTTCAGTGTTGGCCTGTGTAATTGGAGAATTAGCAACGCAGCAGCACACTGGCTAAGACTTCTGTTTTCAGAGTGCAGAAGAGTTTCCCTCACCAAATGACTTCTGGCACTCACTGTATGAGTTGTGAACCAGCATAAAAGTGCTTTTGGTAAATACCTGAGCATAAAAATGCATTTGTCATAGGTATTCACACTTACTGCAGTAATTTAATGAAAAGAAATATTAAGAATTATGACATGAAAGAATAAAAAGTGTACTTCTAAGCGTGGACAAGTACTCCTGTACTTGTTGCTTTGCTTAGCTCTATCAAATAACTTTGGAAGTCTTTCAATCTTTCAATGCCTTTAAAACGTTTTCCTTTTAAACTAAGACTGAAATAGAGTGAATGCCACAAGGAAATGAGTGTCCCGATAGAGAACAATTACATATATGAGTTGTCACAAGAAGTGGGTGGGTGTAACTCACCATGCCTGTGAAAAGTTTGAAGTCTGCAGCATTGTCTTTGTGGCTGGGTACAGAGGTCACTGTATGGCACTAAACAGTAAAGCACAGCTTGGCATTCAAAGAGAGGATATGTTTGCTTGCCTGGCCCTGTGGCTTCTGCTCGCATAAAAATCCTTTTTAACCTTTTATTAGCTATAGAAAAAGGGGAAAAAAGAAAAGAATTGAAGTGCTTGAAAGCAGAAGAGAACTTTTACTTGGAGGGAGGAGAGGAAATCTTTTGGCATCTTTTTGAAATCCTAGTATGGGAGGTGGTTATGTCTCACCTTTGTCTGCAGAGGCACTGAGAAGAAAGTGAGCTGAAAAGCCAGCTGCTAAAATTTCATCTTGCTTTTCTGAGACCAAAAGAAGAGAAACCGGTGAAACAGGAGGGAACAAAAGGATAAACTAAAGGCAGAAAGTAGAGCTTCTGTCTAGGGTGCAGGCTCTTTGCCACTGCCTGCCAGCTGCTGGAGGGCTAGTGCTGCCTGCAGCCATGGCCGTCTTCCCAAGACATTGCAGCAGCAGTGCTGGTCTGACAGCAACACTGCTCCAGGCTGCATCTGTGATCGCAGGCTTCCGCAGCCAGAGTGAGAGAGGCAGTCGTGGTCAGCTAAGCTGTTCTGTGAAGTTTAAAAGAAGGAAATTACTCTCCATAATATTTGAAAAGTCATGGCAGTCAGGTGAAGTCCCTAGCAGCTGGAAAAAGGGAAATACTGTACCAGTCTTTAAAAAGGGTAAAAAAGATGCCCTTGAGAACTGCCGACCTGTCAGTCTCACCTCTGTGCCTGGGAAGACCATGGAACAGATCCTCCTGGAGGATATGTTAAGGCCTAGGGAGGACAGGGAGGTAATCCTAGGTAGTCAGCACGGATTTACTAGGGGCAAGTCCTGCCTGACCAACCTAGTGGCCTTCTACAATGAAGTGACTGCATCATTGTAAACAAGGGTTCCCCATTGTCAACAAGGGGAAACCTATGGATGTCGTCTATCTGGACTGCTGCAAGGTCTTTGACATGGTCCCCCACAATATCCTTATCTCTGGGTTGGAGAACTACTGGTTTGATGGGTGGACTGTTCAGTGGATAAAGAACTGGTTGGATGGTTGCATCCAGAGAGTGATGGTCAACAGCTCAATGTCCGGATGGAGGCAGGTGATGAGTGGTGTCCCTCAGAGATCTGTGCTGGGACCAGTGTTGTTTAATATCTTCATTCATGACATTGGCGGTGGCATTGAGTGCACTCTCTGCAAGTTTGCGGATGATACCAAGCTGGGGGGTGCAGTTGATATGCCAGAGAAACAGAATGCCAACCAGAGGGACCTGGATAGGCTGGAGAAGTGGGCTCAGATGAACCTTATGCGGTTCAACAAGGCTAGGTGCAGAGTCCTGCACCTGGGGTGGGGCAACCAGAATTATCAGTACAGGCTGGGAGAGGATGTACTGGAGAGCAGCCCTGTGGAAAGGGACTTGGGGGTGCTGGTGGATGAAAAGCTGGATATGAGCCACCAACGTGCAATGGCAGTCAGGAAGGCCAATCAAATCCTGGGCTACATCAAAAGAACTGTGGCCAGCAGATCAAGAGAAGTGATTCTGCCCCTCTACTCTGCCCTGGTGAGACCTCACCTGCAGTATTACATCCAGTTCTGGAGCCCCTAGCACAAGATGGATGTGGACACATTGGAGCGTGTCCAGAGGAGGGCCACCAAAATGATCAGGGGAATGGAGCATCTCTCATATGAAGACAGGCTGAGAGAGTTGGGGCTGTTCAACCTGGAGAACAGAAGGCTCCAGGGAGATGTTATAGTGACCTTTCAGTACCTGAAGGGGGCCTACAGGGAGGCAAGGAAAGGTCTATTTAAAAGGGTTTGTAAAGATAGGACAAGGAGTAATGGTTTTAAGCTAGGAAAGGATAGATTTAGGCTGGATATTAGAAAAAAGTTCTTTAATATGAGGGTGATAGATTACTTGAATGGGCTGCCCAGAGAGGTGGTGGAGGCCCCATCCCTGGAGTCATTCAAGGTCAGGCTTGCTGGGGCTCTGAGCCCCTACTTGAGTAGGGAGGTTGGACCAGATGACTCTAGAGCTCCCTTCCAGCCTAGAACATTCTATGATTCTGTCCCCCTGTTCCAGTCTCATGAGATCCACCCAGAGTACTGCATCTGGCTCTGGGGTCCCCAGCACAAGAAAGACACGGACCTGTTAGAGCAGGTCAAAGGGAGGGCAATGAAAATGAACAGAGAGCTGTCACATCTCTCTTATCAAGAAAGTCTGAAACAGTTGTGGTTGTTCAGCCTAGAGGAGAGAAGGCTCTGGGAAGACCTTATTGTGGCCTTCAAGATTGTCTACATTTCGTTTATATCCTGGGCTAAACTATAGCAGTTGCTCTATCATCCAGCGACCCCTCCCCAGCAGAGAAGGGAAATTAGGAAAAGGAGCATACATCCATGACTTGAAATGAAAATGCATTTCATGGAACAGCCAAACTAATACCAATGTTGATATAAAGTATACAAAGTTAAACTCTATGCAGTGAAGGTACAGTAGTCACAATAAACAGAAAAGCAGTTCTTGAGAGCAGAATGTTAAGCAAGGCTCGCCAGGGATGGGGAGAAGCAGGAGGAGAAGGGAGAGGAGGAACAGGATCAGGAGGAGCTGGAGCCCAAGCAGGAGCAGGAGCCCAAGGAGGAGCTCCTCTGTCCTCAGCAAGCTTCCCCCTTCACAATGAGTGTTAAGTTTCTGGTACGGTATACACCTCTGAACCAACTCAGGTCACCCGCCCTGGCTAACTTGAAACCCCTAATGGCCTGTGTACCATGGCAAGCCTATGATTCTGTCCCAGCAAAACCAGGACAAGAGAGTGTTGAGGGAGCTGGCAGAGGAACTTGACAAGACTCTCTCTATCATTTAGCAGCAATCCTGGTCAACTGGGGAGGTCCCGGATGACTGGAGACTTGCTAATGTGACACCCGTCTATAAAAAGGGCAGGAAGGATGATCCAGGGAACTACAGGCCTGTCAGCCTGACCTCAGTCCCGGGAAAGGTTATGGAACAGTTCATCTTGGGGGTGATCACACGGCAAGTGCAGGACAACAGGGGGATCAGGCCCAGCCAACATGGGTTCATGAAGAGCAAGTCCTGTTTAACCAACCTGATCTCCTTCTATGATCAGGTGACCCACCTAGTGGATGAGGGAAAAGTGGTGGATGTTATCTACCTGTGCTTGAGTAAGGTATTTGACACTGTTTCCCACAGCATTTTGCTGGAGACGCTGGCAGCTCAAGGCTTAGACAGGAGGACTCTTCGCCGGGGTAGAAACTGGTTGGATGGCCAAGCCCAGAGAGTCGTGGTAAATGGAGTCAAATCCAGTTGGCGACCAATCACAAGCAGTGTCCTCCGAGGCTCAGTTTTGAGACCAGTCTTGTTTAATATCTTTATCAATGACCTGGATGAGGGGATTGAATGCACCCTCAGTAAATGTGCAGATGACATGAAATTAAGTGGCAGTGTTCATCTGCTTGAGGATAGGAAAACTCTGCAGAGGGATTTGGACAGGCTAGAGCAATGGGCTGAGGCCAGTTATATGAGGTTTAACAAAGCCAAGTGCCAGGTCATGCACTTCGGTCACAACAACTCCCAGTAATACTACAGGCTTGGGGAGGAGTGGTTGGAAAGCTGCCTGGTGGAGAAGGACCTGGGGGTATTGGTTGACAGCCGGCTGAACATGAGCCAGCAGTGTGCCCCGGTGGCCAAGAGGGCCAACGGCATCCTGGCCTGTATCAGAAACGGTGTGACCAGCAGGAGTAGGAGGTGATTGTGCCCCTGGACTCGGCACTCGTGAGACTGCACCTTGAGTGCTGTGTCCAGTTCTGGGCACCACTGTACAAGAAGGACATTGAGGTGCTGGAGTGTGTCCAGAGAAGGGCAACAAAGCTGGTGAGGGATGTGGGAAGCAAGCCTTATGAAGAACGGCTGAGGCAACAGGGGTTATTTAGCCTGCAGAAGAGGAGACTGAGAGGAGACCTTACTGTTCTCTACAACTACCTCAAAGGAGGTTGTAGCGAGGCTGGTGTTGGTCTCTTCTCCCAAATTACTAATGATAGAA
>JAVSBS010022029.1:56254-66993 GCA_033124195.1 Coracias cyanogaster
GCATTTAGAGAGGAGGAGATGCTTCCTTTGTACTGGCGGAGATGGCCAGCCACCTCATCCACCGTTTGTCCCTGGCTCTCTCTCCAGGACCATGAAGTTATCACCATGAAGCTGTGTGAAAGAAATAGCATTTTGATCAAAGTGAATCTCTAAATCTAGGGATATGGGTAGGAGAGGAAATAGTGTTTGAAGCTGAGTGGAAAAAGGAGGTTGTACTCAGTGCAGAAGTATTAATTTCGCTAGTAATTACAGTGGGTATATTTTGTACTGCATCTTACTCTTTGATTTATTGTTTGCAATTACAAGCTGCAGTTAACAATTCCAGGTTATTTTGCATGCATGGTTCGAATTGGAGTAATGGGCTCACCTTTGTGGACTCTGATGGAATAGGTAATTATTTGGGTCATCCATATTCCAAGGAACAATGTACAGGCAAAGAAGGAACAAAGCCATTTTGGTTATCACTAGTACAATGCAATCCCTTCCGCAAATAATTACTGGTTTCCATCTACTTCTCTTGGGGCTTAAACTAATTGCTGTGTTAGCAGACTATGGGCTGAGTTCAAAAGGCTAGAGCTTATGCATCTGGTTCTGGAGGGAAGGAGTAACAAGAAAACTCAAAGGCAATGAAAATGAAGGAATTTTGGGATTATATTGCCACAAACACTTGACATGAGTGGTTTTGATCGATTCTCAAATGAATGGCTCTTGCAGAGTGTTGCTAGCTTCTTTTTTGGGTTTGTCAGCCATTTTCAGCAACCAGTAAAGTAGTGCTGCTTGCTGTCTTTTTGCATAGTCACTGCCATTCAGGTTACTACTTACTTTCAGCTCTCCAATAAATATCTGCTGAGCTTTAGTGAGTCTAAAATTTTACAAGGGATTGCCAATTTTTTAAGCAGGAAATAAGTGCCAAACTTTGCTGTAGAAGGGATGATGTATGCTTCAAAATTAAGAGGCAGAACAGGAAAAGGAGCTGTAAAAGCAAGGAGCAGAGAAGTAAAAGGAAAAGAAGCAGTAAATATCTAAAGATGAGCATACAGTATTAAATAAACTAGACTTTGCTGATGCTATCTTGAAACTCTCAACAGCATGGTTATGCTGAGGGTTTTGGGATGTAGGGAATTACTATGTACATGGGGCACTCTGTTCCAGTGTCACATCCATGCTTGACATGCAGGGTAAATATTCCCCAAGAATCCAACACTACCTCCATGAGTCATGAGGGGCTTTGGAAATGGTAATGCATCACCAACATGGATCAACAGTTGTGCACATTTCAATTTAATTCTAATCTAGGAAAGGGTAGAATACTGTGGTAACATGGGAGCTATTTTGGACTCTTGGATAAACACCATTTATACTTGTGTAAATTTGGAGGAGTTATTTTGACAAAAGTGTTATTTACCCAAGTTAATATGTGCTTTATTTTGGTGCATGCTCTACATGTGTTTGATCTGTCTGTATACTGTTTACACTGTACTTCTAATACTTTCAGGATATCCAGACCGCTGTATATAGTATATTTTTGTTTGATCTCTGACTCAGATTTAAGTCAGATAGTGCTAATGGGTTGACATAATCTGAGTAATTTTGAGTAACATTGCCTGACCTCTTTCTTCCCAGTGTCAGAGAAATAAATGTGCCTGGGGTAATGGCTTCCTTTTTTTTAAATATGTTTTTTGACAGGTGCTTGTGATATTGCCCCTCATATACATGTGAAAAAGGCTGTGCTAATGTTCCTGACAAGTCTTGCTCTTTTGCTTTATTTTCCTGGAGGTACATTTCCTAGTGGTGGCCTTTGGATTCCCTTGAGAGTAGCAGTCTGCTTAATATGCAAGAAATATTCTTGGCAGTATAAAACTTACTAGAGTCATCTGTCTTCTAAGACAATTGTGACAAGCCATTAATGAATAAAGCTTAGTAATTATTTATTACAGGTCAGAAAGAGGTGGGGAATAATGGAGAAATTCACACTTTCTATTTTGGTTTTGTTTTCTTTGGTGTATGCCAGTGAATGGGAGAATAAGGGACACCAGAAGAGTCCTGGTATGTGGTGTCCTTCACCCTGTCCCACCCCTCACTATTCATTTCTTTTGTCTATAGAAAAGGGCATTATTTTTCTTCCAAGCAACTTTGGAAAATTTCAGTTTTGTCCTGGTTTTGCAAGAAGTTGCCTGGGAAATGCTTAACCACTTTTCATCAAACTAAGTTGTTTTCATTTAGCCCAAGTTCCTTGAGACTCCATCTTCACCCAGCTAACTTCAGAGCCCACTTGTCCTTGTCCCTTTCAGCTAGTCCCATTTGTTTCTTTTTCTGCATCTCTTCATCTTTTCATTGGTTAAACTCATTTTGGACTGACTGAGATGGAACTAGAATGATGGCTGGTGGGGAGTGCCATGGACAACTGTTCCTTCTGACTCTGTCTTATATAATTTATTGCTTTTCAATTGTTGTGTGCATGTCAGAGATGAAAAGGAAATGCTCTATAGGCTGTTTCATTACTCAGTTTTCAACGAGAAGAATTCAATTCAAAAAATAAAAGGTATAGTCAGCTTTTGGCTAAAACATCCAATATTAGCAGGTGATGAAAGGTAAGGAATCAGCAAATGTTTATTTACCATAATTAGTAGGTACTAATTTCTACCATTTCAAGCACTCATATCTTTATTTATTCCTTCTGTTGACATGATCAGACAAATCACAGTAGATGTTACTGTTCCTACTTAAGGCTGTATCAACATCCAGTGATGAGACTGTAAAAGCACATTCTCTTCCAGGATGCAATTATATTAAAAATAACCGTCAGAGCTGCTTCTTAACGAGCCTGTTGTTGACACTGTGGCTGGCACTCGAGCTTCTTAGAACATAACGCTGCAAGAGGTTGTTCTCACATGAGATGTGATGGCAGGCTTTCACAAATGGGAAATCCTGAGCTGCCTCACACTGTGCTGAATTCTTGGAACACCTTTTTGATGATCAGTATGACTTCACACTCACCGCTGATAATGCCTCTGTGGAGACTGCAACCCCTGTAAAGTAGACATGAGTAAGAGACTCCAAACACAGGAATAGTTTAACTGACATTGGCTTAAATGTGACTCAACGGGACAAATCTCATCCTGACAACTCTTTTGCACACAAAAGCAAAACAGTTGCTTAACTGTGTAGCTGTCAAGTAATGTACTAAATAGCTACCAAAATAGTTCTGTAGTCCTCTGAACATCAGCAGAGGGGATGAGGTGTCATGGTGCCTGCTGAAGCAATTAAGGGTTTGCTGCACGGAACTGTGCCATTAGGCACTGAACCATGAGGTTGGTGAAGACATCTGATGCCTCACTCTGGCTAGTGAGGGGAAGAGCACACAACGAACATGGAGGCAGTCACACCCCAGCTGTGTAAGCTGTTGGTCAGGTGCCACAGCTATATTTCTGTAGGTGTTGATGTGGCTTCAGCTCCCTGTGAATTCAAGCTTTGAGGCAGACTGGGGTGGTGGAATAGCATCTTGGAAATATCTTATTTAGTTCTTGCTTTAAAACATCACATTACTTGGTCAAATATTCTGCATGTGATATGACTGCTTATACTGTGCTCCTAGATCTGAGTGACTTTTTATTAAAACTAGCTCTTCAGATGGTGAAATAAATGTAAACCAAGGCACTATCCTGTTTCTGGTACTTCAGGCAGGCTGAAAGGTGCTGTTTATTTTAACTCTGTGGCCCAAATAATACTATTAGAGATACCAGCATTAGCCTTTTGATCTGCAGCCTTTCCAGCTGAAACACCAGACTGAAGGACTCCCCTAATTGGATATGCAGCCAGATACCAGGATCAAACTGCTACTTACTGTCAATTTTTCTAGAATAAAATCTTCCCTTTTTTAAGGTTTAGAGTTGATTCAGCCTACACCCAGAGGTGTCCTTCTGTATCCCCTGTCAGTTAAGCTTTTCATGTCCTTCTTCCCCGACAATACCCACCAAAAATCATGTTTCCCATGTTCTCAAACAACTGAGTCTCCCCTAGCAACTTTTGAAGGTGCCGAACTGCCACATTCCCTATACTTCTGAAAAATGTTAACAGGGACCATCAAGGATACCTTCTGTTTCCCAGGGTACAGAGACGTGAAAGTGATGAGTAGCCATCTCTCAGGTAGATGGGTCTTGCTGGAGGTGTTTCCATGTGCCATGGGGTAGTTGCAGAGAAGGCAAGGGGAGGCTGTTAGCCAGGGTTTGATATCAGCTTTCAAGGCTGACAAATCCAGTCTTTTAGCAAAGCAAATGAGCTCCATGATGTTAATCAGGCTGAAATGGCTGTACTGCTGTGCTCAGCTAACCCAAGCCTTCTTCCTGTTTGAGTGTTTTTCTTATTCTAGTGTCCCTAAAGCATGGTGTCAGGAAATGCAGTATTTTCAATCAGTACTTTGAAATAGGAAAACTTGATTCTTTTTGCAACTTAACAGCAATATATATGTGCATTTACTTCTTTAACGGTATATTTTGAGGGGAGACCCAAACCTGTTTTCATGCTGATTAATCTTACTGTTTCATCTCGTACCAGGCCACAGAGCATCCTGTAAATCGGATTAAGTGGAAACAAATATGGAGATGGAAATGTCCTGAATTCCAGACTTGTACCGACTCAAAGTTATTTATAAATATCTGTTCTTGTTAGTGACATAGACATTGATGGCTCTGTATTTTAATGATATTAATTTAGTATAGTTTGTCTACATTTATAGCTGAAACTATGAAACCCCAAATGGAGATAAATGCCTGTCTGTCATGTGTGAAATTTGTAATTTATTTAATTACAAGTTTTCTTTAACCTTAACCTGGGCTTCTAACTGCATTTTTATCTGTTCTTACTCCACCTGTGATTAGTAACTCAGCTTGTCATTTGTATAATACTGTCAATTATCTCTTCTTCTTGAAAGAAGTCAGACAATAAATCAAGTTTCTTTGCTTATAGAAAAATAGATTAACTAAAGATTCCTTTAGCATAGAAATTCTTTAAGAATGTATGTATATTGTGCTTTGTACACTTCAGCTTTTGCTTTGTCTCTCTTGAAAGTTAAATGAAACTATTATGAATCTTATTTTCAAAACTACTGTATTTGAGAAAACTAGTGGGAGTAATGGCTGTAATATTTCTGAGCACATTTTGTTTTAATATGTCATTAAATGCAGAATAATTAAACCATAATTCAGGTAATTTTAAAGATCAAATAGTCCAAGTCCTCAAAAAATTTTTGGGGGAGAGGGAAGGAGGAAGGAAGATGGGAGATAGGGGAGGGAAGCCGTGATGATGTGAATGACAGTGGGAGGTTAGCATTTGCGAAAGATCTAAATATAGGATTTTAAAAAATTTAAGGGGATAAACTTTTGTGTAACCACTATTTATACACAAACTGTATTATTGATACCGGTCTGTGACCTGGTGACAGTACAACAGAAAATGGGAATTTTACAGATGACGTGGAGTACACAGAATGGCATATCAAGTTTCCGTCATTCTCCCGCTGTTTTTACCTCCTGTGTCCTCACAGCACATTGCCACCTGTGTTTTTGCAGGACTGCCTGGGAGGCTGAGGAAGGCTTCGGAAAAGGAAGAACATGATCTGAATGGCAGGCGCACAGAATTTTGGATAAGGTGGAAGTCTGGCTCAAGATAGCTGTTATGCAGCTTAGCTCTGGTCAAAAGTTTGGGCAGTGCCAGCTGAGGGCAAAAGATGGGAGTTGCCGGCTAAAGGGTCTACAGCTGTATCAGAGGCAGGAGGTAGGAAATGTCCTGGAGGGAGGAGTCAGATTCTAGGTCAAACAAGATGGATTTGGGAGCCTGGGCTGCCACGGCTTGGGTAGAAAGAGTAGGGGAAGAAAGAGCAGACCAAACTTAGCTTTCTCTGTGTTTGCCTGGCTTTTGGGGAGTGGTGTTGAAAAGCTATGAGGCAGGAAGTGAAGGGATGGAGTTATGGACACAGGTGATAGTTCAGGAAACTTGCATAAGTGTAGATGACATCCAGGTTTTAGTTTAAGCTAGGTACTGAATTGCCAAACCAATTCGAGATCAGCTTAAGAGGTGCTTAAATGCCATGTGCAGCCACCCTATTTTCCACTCCTACAGGACAGCTGGAGCGTCCTGGGAAAGCCTTCAAATCCAAGAGCTGTAAACTAAATACTGAGAATAAATTATAAGCAGCAGTTGTTTGGCTTCTTTTGGAAACCTTCTTTTGTAATCCTACTGGTCCCACTGCAATTCAAACCAGGACAACCATCTTAGTCGATACAGTCTGTGATATCCTTGTGCCCTGCACACCAGCACAGGTCTCTGACCCTCTCAGATGAAACTAGCTGTTGTAAGGGCACTGTGTGTAGAGATACTGGTTTCAAACAGCACTGCAGCCCTGTGCACACAAACAGCCTTCCTGATGCCCTGCCAAACTCCCCACTTGGGTGGTGTCATTCTTTCTTCTGTCACTGCTGCAGGTTGCTGGGGATGCAGCATCTTCCTGGGCATCCTCCTGCAAAAGATTTTTAAACTCCAGCCCCTCTAGTAGAGACTTGTGCAGGTGTCAAATAAGATGACATATCTCTTTCCCAATTGCATCAATATTTGAGTTGCTTTTAGGTTTGCCTGTCACAGAAGAACAAGTAGATAAATGGTGTGAATTTCTAAGGAATATTCACAACATCAGCTGCCAAGGATGTCACTTCTAAACACAGCATTTGCTTGAGTGCAATGCCTCCCTTGGAGACCTCTGAGGCGTGGAATGTGTGTCTAGGCTGGTGGGAGCCTCTGGTTACAAGGTGCACATTTCAAGTGTATGAGCGACACCTTCAGAGCATTGCAGAGCAGATGGAGGTAGAGTTTTCTTTCATCTGGGAACCTCAGTTGCAGTCTGTAAATAAAAAAACAGATCCTCACAGGGAAAGAAAAATAAATGCCTCCTCATTTAGATGGGTCTTCAACACTGATGTGTGGTGGGTTAGGGTTTTTTTTGTTTGCTTAGGTTTTTGGTTGGTTTGTTTTTCAGTGTCACAGTGAATATTATCAGAATATTATCACTAATAATACTCCATTGGTGAGGCTACTTTGGGCTGTTTCTTATCGCTCGCATGATCTAGTATCTATGGAAAAGGTTTACTGGGCTGGGACATGGGAGGCACGGGCTTGCCCAGAGCTTGCTGAGCTCAGTGGGAAGCCCCATGTCAAGTTCAGCACTTGTGAGGTGCTGAGCAAAGGCAAACCACCACAGGGTGCCTGATAAGCTGCGGCCATCTCTGCCTGCTGATGTGAGCTCCTGTGCTGGAAGGCCTCTGCTCCTAAAACAAGCTGCTCATTGTGCCTTCCCCCTCTGCCCCCCCAAGAGCCCAGAGATGTGATTCCCCCTCTCTCCGAGCAGTTACAAGGAATGGAGACCTCCTATAGCCAGTGGCAGACCGAAGAGCTGCTAATAATGGGAGAGGTAGGCAGCAGGCAGGCTGTCAGGGATTCACTTGCCTGTTTATCCTTGGTAGGCTGCTGTTGTGTGAAGTTTAAATTATGAGTGCACAGATTTATATGGACATTTATACCTTAGAAGCTGCCTGACAGCCTGATTACCTTCAGTCCCCTGAAGTGGTTGTGTGTCATGTTAAACCAATGGTGTTTTGGCTGGAAAATGCTCCAAACATACAACTACATTTATATCTCCCTGCTTAGGAAATGTGAACTAATTTGAATTTGAAATCTGGGAAGACTCTTTTGCATTTACCTTGACAGGTGACATAGTGTTGCTTGAAATAGACTTCATGATGAATAAAATGTGTTCAAAAAGGAGCAGATCACCATCTGGTTTGATTTTTGGGGCCTGACATATTCCTAGTGGAAAGTGGATTCTGTCCTTCAGATTTGATACCTTGATTATGTCTGCGTAGTGAGGTGATCTCTTTACTTCTGGTCAGCTTGTGCTGAGTTGCTCTTCCCTAACCTTCATCTGTACCTGCAAATGAATATAGGAGGAAAGAAGTACTAATAGAAAAGAATGGAGCCTGGAATAGCCGTAGGGGAAGGAATTTTAAATGATGCCACAGGCACTGTCCATTTGCAGTTGGGCTTACTGCAAGCCTGTTTAACTCAGAAATGCTGTCCCTTCATATCTAATACTTCTGCAGTTAGGATGTTTGTGATCACCTGGCTGCCTGCATGTCACCTCTCTATCAAAGAGCTAAAGGTGGTTTCAGACTGAGGTTAACTCTCCCAGCTGCTGCCTAAGTGTAACAGGTTTATCTGTGCAGCTTGCATTTAATTATTTTCTTTTAGCAGATTTAGGGCTGAGCAGGGGAAAAAGAGAAATGTCATCTCATTGCTGTATCTCTACACACAAGCAGGATGCTCTTCTATTGGAGCAAGCCGCTTGCTTGGGGTGATTTTCATATTTGGCAGGCTAATTTGTCATGCATTATTGGAAAACAGTATGTAAAAGAAGAAAAAAAAATCTACTTATCTTTGTCTACTTATATATTAAAACATTTGTATTTTTTTGTCTTTTAAGCATAAAGCCAAGAGTAAACTGCTTGCAGGCTTACCTAGAAGACTGTAGCTATTAGACAGTCATTAATATTCAATTTACTTGTTTTATTCTTCAAAGCAATCATTTTTTCTTACTGGGCCATCAGTTTTGGAGTAATTTCTTGACTCTAAAACTACTATTCCTCTCTTTCAGGAACATTCATTGCATGTATCTGATATTTTCAAAGAACTTGTAATTGTTAGAAAAGCAGATATTGTAATTTGCTCAGCACTGTATTTTTTATTGCATTTTTGTTCCTTGGTTAAT
This sequence comes from Coracias cyanogaster, assembly GCA_033124195.1. Classification (NCBI taxonomy): domain Eukaryota; kingdom Metazoa; phylum Chordata; class Aves; order Coraciiformes; family Coraciidae; genus Coracias; species Coracias cyanogaster. Next base: position 65,067 of record JAVSBS010022029.1, read on the forward strand.
TAGTAATTATTATGCTACTTGAAGCAATTATTTAAGGGTTGCTTTCCTTTCCTAACTGGCTCACTTCTGCAGCTTGCTCATTTAGCTATAGAAATTCCACCAAACCTACTGAGTCTTTTGCTTTCACAAACTGTCCATCCTGTTATTCCCAGGGTATAAATGACTCACTTTGTGATTGTAGCATGGATGAAATCACTGGGGAAAGTCTCTCGGGGTGGGGGAAGTTGGGCCTGCTGTATAGTAGAAAACAAGACACCTCCTCTGAATTGTCAGAAACCAATTTAGAGAATATCAGAAACAACTTTGCTCAACCTTTTCCTCCTTTTATTCCTTATAATTGTTCTTTGTGTGAACAGCCTTCTCAACAATCCATATTAAGATCTGATATCCCCTATATCCTGCATTTCTTTTGCAGTAAATATTTGAGATGAATGTAATTCAGCTGTGGAAAATGGTAGGTGTGTAGAAGGTGAGCCTTGCTGGGGTACTAGAGATCAGCTTGTTCATTGAGGCCTTTGCATTTTCTTTCAAACTAAGCCCTGTGACAAAAGACAGTTATGGATTAATCTGTGGCCAGTTTGATAAGTGATACTGTACTGATACAGCAGTTTAAAGCACAATGATGTACATATTTTTTTCCTTTTGCATAGAGTAACCATTAGTCCTATTATAACTTCAGAAGTGTATTATGCACTATCTGTTTATCCATGAGATAAAACCATAAAGCATGATCTAGTGTAAAGACTTCACCATACCTCTCACATTTACTTGTCTAAAACACAATTCAGAGTTTGCAGTATTTGCTTTGAAATTAGAAGTAGATTACAATAAGTATCTCTCGTACAGGGAGTAGAATTGAAGATATTTTGTGTTGACTACTCTGAAAGATAATCACTTGACTCCTAAGAGGAGTCAGCAGTGAAGCTCAGGCTGTCACAGGTGATTTATAAGCGAAGAAGGAACACCAAAAGCCACTGGAACCCTCTTTCATGGAAAGTGTGCAACTTCTGAAAGACAAACACCAACCAAAGAGATTACTTTCTGTTCTGTTAAAAAGAGGCTGTTAGGATACCTCTGGATGTCTTAAAGACATTAAAAAAAAAAAGAAATCCTATTGCCAGTTTTTTTTTCTAACAGATCAATTTTATCACTGACTTTATCTTTCCCTAAATGACTACTTTATGGCAGCAGAAGGTGATGCACATTGTTATACTGAATGTCTCTGAGTGAAAAACAGGTCTTGTTGTCACAGCAGTGAATTGTAAAAATGTGCATGGAACTGCTTTTGGCTAAAGTGAGTCAAATATTTGTTGGAAATTACTGATTGTTTTCTCTGATACTATTTATGACAGTCATATAAAAAAAGTATGCAAAATATAATGTTTAGGGATTAAATAAAAAATGGCAGTTAGAATCATAGAATCATTGAGGTTAAAAAAGACCTCTAAGATCATCAAGTCCAACTATCAACCCAAGACTACAATGACCACTAGACCATGTCCTGAAGTGCCATGTCTACACATTTTTTAAACATCTCCAGGGATGGTGAAGCCATCACTTTCCACGGGAAGCCTGTTCCAGTGCTTGATCACTCTTTCAGTAAAGAAATTTCTCCTGATATCCAATCTAAACCTCCCCTGGCACAACTTGAGGTCATTTCCTTGTCCTGTCACTAGTTACTTGGCAGAAAAGATCAACACCCACAACCTCCCTGTGACTCACCCCAGACAGGACTTGGACACAGGGCCATTTAGTACCTTGCACAAGGTTATCCTGCTGAGCTTGAAGCCAATGTGAGCAGTACAGCGTCAAGTGTGGAATGGCCGTGCTTATGTGTCATATTACCCCTTTGTGCTGGTTTAGTAAAACGGCAGCGGGGCTCTGCAGTAGCCGCCCTCGTGGCCGGCGCCGCCGCCGCCTCCCGCCC
>JAVSBS010022029.1:67093-89729 GCA_033124195.1 Coracias cyanogaster
CTGATTTAAACTGGTCATTATGAATAGTGTCCTCATGAATAACCACATCTGTGAAAATGTTAGGTAAGATACTTAATATCTGTGGTTAGAGAATCCTGACTAAGCAACAAGAAGAAAAAGGCCAAATTACGTCAGCCAAAGAGGAGGTTTATCACTTACGGGAACTTCACATTGTATTTGAATCTCTGAAGAGATCTGTATTTGATCTCTGAAGAGATCTTTTTTTGAACAATAAAAGCTCAAAGTGCTCTGTCTCGCATTTCTTTCCCTGTGATTTCAGGAGGAGTTTTGCATGGGATGAGCCACAAAGGATCCTTTTGAACAATGTCTTGAAATTCTGGAATGATAATTGTTTCTCCTTATAGCTATACTTTAAAGATTTAGTTGAATTAATTGCACAGGCAGCAAGTCGTAATGGGACAAGATGAAGTCTTGACTAAAAAGATGCAGTTCAAGTATCTTCTTTCCCTGGTGATATAAATGCAAAGAATTTATAAGCAAAGGAAGCATTGGCATAGTTGTACTGACCACTTTTAAGACTAACCACAAACTGTAGACTCATTAAAACAGGGGTCCTCAAACTACGGCCCGTGGGCCGGATACAGCTCGTCAGGGTCCTCAAAGTGGCCTGCGGGTATTTACAGAACTCCCCACCCCACCACCACTGGGGGAAAACCAAGCAGCCACAGATGACTTCCTTCCACTTAATCTGCGCCCCAGCAAGAGCCCGGGTGCGGCAAAGTTCCTTCAGTCCCTTCTGGCCACCCTTTCTGGACTGCGCAGCTGGGCTAGGGAGGGGCGGCAGCATCAGCAAGGTGGGCGACTCTCCCGTCGTTTTTTTCAAAACTATAGTCCAGCCCCCGACAGTGTCTGAGGGACAGTGAACCGGCCCCCTGTTTAAAAAGTTTGAGGACCCCTGCATTAAAATTCATGACCTATAGAATGATATGGCTGTCAGCTCTACTCAGTTTTCATTCTAGAGGCACATACTATCATGCCACTTACCAACGGCATAATCTTCTAAGCAACATGTCCCAGATTATATGTTTTTCCCTTTTTCTTAAATTCAAAGCAACAACTACCACAAAAGAGAATATAAAGAGGGAATATACCCAAATATAGGCAAGGATGCTCTATCTACAAGTACAACGAGTTGTAGATCTACTAAGTAACTGAACAATATGTGTAAATTATTGGGCTATCTTTGAACAATCATGTTATTGGAGTCCTGAGAAACAGGAGTATCTAGGGAGCCTGTTACCATTAGTCAGAGGATGTTTGTGACTTGCAATACAAGCAAGATTGTTCCCATGTGTAGGAAATACTGAAACAAAATAATTGTATTGCAAAGAAAGTACTGATTACAAGGAAGGGATTTCTGGATGAGATAGTAGATCGTGTAAATGCAGTATTTCTAAACAGAATATTTCTAATGGTTTAGATGTCTTACATGTGTGTATTTACAGGGACATGACAAAAATAGCCCTCAGCAGCAGACATCAAAACACTACTTTACAAGACAAGTGTCATCAAGTAGTCATCCCCAAGCCTTTACAGACACAAAGTCAACAGTAGTCTGTCATAAGCCTAATACTGTAAACACAGGATTATGAAAATCCTATATTAGTTGAGTTTGATATAAACAGATTTTTTTTCTATCTTTGTTTCATAATTGCAAATAAGGTCTTTTAAATAACATCATACTTGTTGGACTGGCTTCTACCTCTCTGACATGATCTATCTTAGAGCAGTAAGACCTAGAAGCTTATGTTAATTGTTGCCAGAAATAAAGACATCAGTGTATGTAATATAGAACATCACACACCACGGTTCAGAAGCAGAAGAGGATAGAAAGAGAAGCAGAGACCACTGGAGGCTGTAGTTCAAAGCAGTCCCATGAATACAGGGGGTTGTGTTCTGTATTCAGTTACATTAAGATGAACTCTGAAAAAACATAGGAATGTTTCCCATTTCTTGAGGATAAATATGGTTTCACACTAAGAGAGACAATTATCAGTGTTCCCTAATATGTCTGGGCATTGTGGGCTGTGATAAAAGATCATCGAGCAGATTAGCATAAAGCCTTCCTTAGGTGTGGAACTTCTTCTGTTGTTCACCTCTGGTGATTCACCTCTTCCAGGGTGTGCTGGTTTAGTAAAATGGCAGCGGGGCTTTGCAGTAGCTGCCCTCATGGCCGGTGCCGCCGCTGCCTCCTGCCCCCTCCCCCCTGCCGAAGCCGGGGACAGGGAAAGAAAAAAAAGGTTTTAAAATACCCTTTTGAGTTAAGGAAGGTTTAATATAAAAATACGTAAGAAAATGCTGCAGCAGCAAATATTAAGAACAAAAGTAATACACAGGAAGAAAAAAAAAGGCAATACCAGATATGAAAAGAGACGAATCAAATACACACGTGCTCACCCCAACAACGCTGGAGCCGAACTGAAACAAACTGCCCTCCCCCCGGAACTCGACCAGCCTCCAGGGCGTGATGTCATCATGGTATAGAATATCAACACCCAATTAACCCTGTCCTGTCCGAACCAGGACACCCTTGCATGCTACATCACAGCATTTCTTGGGGAACTCTTGAGAAGGTGCAGCCTCACACTGTTAGTGTCAGAAGATACCTCTAGCACAGATATGGTTGCTCCTGAGACTGCACCTTTGCCTGGAGGTGCTGGGAGAGGCATGGGTACTGAAAATGGTAAAAGGTAAGTCAGGACCTGAACTGATTAATGAAGTTAGGCTTGTAAGGAGAGCAGGTAAGCGAGTTTCTTATCCTTCAAGGTGAATAATGTGAATTTTGGTCTGAGTGTGCAGATTTAATTAAATAGTCACTCATTTCTTCTCTGCCTTATTAGTGCCACAAACAGGTATTTTCCCAAGCACATGCTGGGATAGAGATCTGTGGGTGGTCAGTATCACAGGATCACCAATCAACTGAAAAAGAAATATCGAAGTATAGTATTAGTGTCCATGGATTTGACACATTCTTGGCTATGACAGTGTTTTACAAGTCAGGAACTGGAGCTCCTGTTCTGGTGAGTGACCAGGAAGTGCTTGGTGGTGTTCTCCCCACTTCTTTGATTGGGTTTGTGGATGGGGGATTTTTTTGTTTGGGTGGATTTTTTTCTTTTTTTAACAAAGCATTTCCCAAAGGATGCTCTTGTGCTCATAGCATGTAAAATGCAAACAAACTGTACACCACATTTTTATTACATATACTGAAACTCTGTGCCAGTGCTCCCTGGGTTTGGCACATATTGTTGCCTACTCCAGCACCTTAAACCAATCAGCACCTGGAGAAAACACTGCCAAGGCAACTGGAGAGGAACCCTGACCACCTCACCCAAAAGGTACACCTAATGGAAAAGTGATTAACCACCACAGTTTAGGCATTTGTAGTGAACTAGTGACATCACACGTAAATTAACAAGTTAATAATTTCTTTTGATTTATGTATTTGGCTGTGTATTTTAAGGAGGAGCCTGTATCTTATGACATTTGAATTGCCTCAAAAAAAGCACTATTTCTCATCCTATATTTACTGTCATCTAAGTAGTGTAGGAATTTGTTATATACGACATAACTGAAATGTAACTTCTGTCCTTACTGACTTTGTAGATCTACATAGGTAGGTGTAGATTTGTTGTATTTATGGATCTGACCATTTATTTTGGTGATGATAATTCTTACTATAAATGTTGGAAGTTTCTGCAGATCCGAGCTCTCCTAAACAGGCTTGAAGTCATCTTATTGACATGCTCAACCACTGACACCACTAGCACAAATGTTTTTTTCAAAAATGTGAAAACATGCCTGCTTCCTGCACTGTGCTGTAACTGTTGTGCTCCACTCAGTATGTTGCTCATGGAATGGCTGTACTAATTATGTAACATAAAGACAGCTCTCACTTAAGCCATGTGGTATCATTGTACCTTTAACTAAGGGAGAACATAATTTAGTTTTCATTTTGTCAGTTAAGATGAAGCTGAGCCTGCAAGCACCTTCCTTTTGGAAGCAGGAATGGAGAATGTGGGTTGGAATAGGAGCCCAGCCAGAGTTCGAGATAGGGGTTGAGGGCAGCTTCTCATATGAACTCCTCTGCATCCTCTGACTTAGGGCTGGGCTGGCCCCTGTGTGTCTTGGGACTGTGCATTTTCCTGGTCTTGAATGGGTTTGGGATTTCGTAGATGCTGTACATCTGTTCCTTGGAAATGACATCCTACTGCACAGAGCAAGGACCTCCTGCCCACTGCACCATGGAATTTGCTTAATAGCAGCTTTATTTCACCTCCCTAGCACATAGCCCTTCCAGCAGGATAAGGATCAAAGGACTATGTGTGATGAGGAACAGAGATGTTACCAGATAAACAGGGAGGATCTGGTAGGGATTCTGCATGCCAGTAGTCTGCCTGGGCAAACGGGGAAGATGGCCAAGAAGACACCTCTTGCTGAGCTGCAGCCAGAGAAGGAACAATGGTAGGGCTAGGAGCAGAGGTTTAAGGGGAACCTTGATATCCAGTGTTACCAAACAAGACTAGTACACCTTTTGCCTGCTCATGTTACATGTCTAGTGTGAGATTTAGTGGGCTTTTTCATTTTCACTTCAATTGGGGATTTTAGAGATCTGGTGCTGTAAAGGAAGCATCTGCTCAGTAACATGTTTGCAGCTGTTGCTAGTCTGCTGGGGAGTAACATATCAGAATTTCTGGCAGGTCTGTCCTGCCTGAGGTAGACTCAGATATTTCATATTCAGCAGCACTAACCTCACTTTAAGATGTGCTACTTGGACTTCTCAGACTGAGGCAGTTAAAATGATCTTTTCCTGTGATACTGTATCTATTTGCTAAATCCCATCTAAAACTACACTTGTTTACAAGCTGCTTGCTTTCCAATGCTGGAAACCTAAGATGAGTGTGAAAACTAGGCAATTTAAAAAAAATTCTGTTCCTGATGTCTTCCTGCTAACAAAGGCTGTGACCCATTCCCCCTGGCAGGAGTGTTCAGGTAGGTTCAGAAACACATGCTTTTGCCTTGACAGCCTGTCATCATATCTGAAAGATTGATAGGGTATGGTGATGAATAAACATATGGCATTTATGTGTAGTCTGCTTTGAATATAAAGCATGGAAGTAACTCCTGAAGTAAAACAGAAGTGTGGGAGAGGGAAGATGGGAGGGTCAAATCCTGGCACAGGAGAGTTCCTTTCCTTTGGAGAGGAGCCAGCCACCATGTAAATAGAGGCAAAGGCAGGTAATGAAACACAAAATTGACACTTAATCCAGCTGTCTTGGAGGTTTTGTGGCAAAACTCTAACTGATGTCCATGGGAGGTAGATCAGTCTACTAGACAAGCACCAAAGCCTTGTGATGCTTTGGTAACTGAGGGTGTTGTCCTCCGTCCATCAATGATTTATCTTGTGGCTCAGTGAACCAAATAATAACTTCTCCACAGACAGTGAGGAATGATGTATTTGTCTCTTTTCTGTTTTCCATTTAACGATAAAAGTGGCAGTTTCTGCTTTTTTTTTTTACTTTGCTCTGTTTTAGTTTGGGATAGCAGTTTACATAAAACATACAGATTAATAGATGGATAAGGGTCTAAAAAGAAATCACCCCACATATTAAAAAGGAGGACTGCTGAGTAATCCCTCACAAACACACAGATAAGACACATAAAATAACAAGCATAACCCTCTGTGTACACATTTGGACTTTCCTATAAAAATCTGTTCTTTAATTTCCCTAGAGTTTGCAGGTCCACTGCCATTCTCTGGAAATAACCCCACACAGTGGTTTAAGAGCAAATTTTTGGTGAAGGTAAAACATGTTACGGTGATCTTCTCAAAATCTGCTACATGTGACTTTCTTCTTAAGGGCTGGATTCAAGCTCTGAACTTTTTGTCCAACCGTTAACTTACTCAAGGCTTAAAGATTTTTAACAGTTCAAAGATTTAAGGGTTTAGCTTGGGCTGTTTTCTGTTGACTCATTTTAAAAATGTACTCTTCAGAAGTCTCTTGGGGGTAAGAGTATAACTGAGAAGCAGGTATAGTGTGGAAAAAGCCGTGTCTTGCAGCTTGAAGGTTGCCTCTCCTTCAAAATCAAGAACGGTTTCCTCATAGTGCTTTCTAGAAGTATTAAGGGAAGCTTCCTCTGCTTCTGCTCTCTTTTAGGACCTCAACCTCCTCCATTTTCCATTCTATAAATCCTTCCCTATTTGTTTTCTAGGAACTGTATGGAGGGTCTTTTTAGGATTCGCCCTTTAATGCTTTCTAGGATCTTTTTTTTCTAGCATTCTTTCCCCTGTTATTTGATTTCTAGGAATTTTTCACAATTTGTAGGAACCCATTATTTTTTCTTTCTTGGAATCCTTCACTTTTGCTTTTTAGCTCTGCTTGTTGATGCTTTCTAGGAATATTTCATACTTTCTAGGATTCCTGTGTTTTGTCTGTAGGAATTGTCCACATTTTCTAGCACTCCACTAGTTTAATTTCTAAGACATTTCACCCCTCTTGCTTTCTGGGAACTTTCCACAATTTCTGTGGATATAAGTGTTTTGTTTTTAAGAAATCACTTATTTTGCTTTCTAGAATTTCCCCTTTAATGCTTTCTGGAATGTTTCCACACTTGATAGGAATGCTCCCCAAACGTTTCCTAAGAATCTTCCAGTTGCCTTCCCAGGGACTACCACTTTTTCTGGTATAAATCTTTCTAAGGAACCCTCTTCTTGAGATTTTCTATTAATCCTATCCTTCAATGCTCTCTAGAAGTGCCCAATACCTTCTAGGAATCTTTCCCTTAGTTCTTTCTAGGAATTTCCTGCATTTCCTAGGAATCCTCTTCAAAAGCTTTCCAGGAATTTCCCCTTAATGCTTCCTTGGATTTTTCCAAGTTTTCTGGGAATCCCTTAATGTTTTCTAGGATTCTCTGCCTTTTGTTTCCTAGGAATCCCCAACATTTTGTAGCATCCTTCCCCTCACCCCCAACTTTCTAGGAATCCCCTGAGCCCAAATCACATGTGCCCATACTTGTGATGCTCCAGTGGGATTAGACAGCCCATCAACCCATTTCCAAGAAGATTCTGGAAGCACAGACTGCACATGACATCTACTTAAAGTAAGGGTCCAATTGCCCACCCGGAAGCTGCCTGTATAAGGGCTCAAATCAGAGTCCTGGGTGGTACCCCCAGGAACTGGACATCTAGGCTGGCTGGACCAATGCTGGTCCCAGAACTGGTGAAAACCTTCTCCCTTCCCTTCTCCCAGCACACATAACTTTCCAGGGTTCTTCCCTTCATATATCTTTAGGCACACCCCTCACTACTGTCTAGGAATTACCTGTAGTTCTTGCTGGGATTTCCCCTTGCTGCTTTCTAGACTTTTTTTTGGAATCATACATGTTGTTCCCTAGTAAACACTCCCCGTTTGTGGGTGGATTTTTTTGGTCTGTTTTTCTTTTGGTTGGTTTCTTTTTTTCTTTCTTTATTTAGGAACCTCTATTTATTAACAGGAAATTTCTTTCTGGTTTTAGGAATGTTTCCCCCTATTTGCTCTTAGAAATACTTCTTCCCGCCTGCCTTGCTGAAGTAGTCCCCGCTACATTCCCGTAGTGTGCCCTCTATTAATTTTTTTTTTTCTGGATATATTGTCCCCACTGGCCTTCAGGAATATGCCCTTCTGTTATCTAGTAGTATCCCCTTTTTTGCTCTTGAGGAAAGCGCTCTGCTGTTCAGGAATATCCCCTCAAATTGCTTCACATGAACACTCCCAATGTTTGTTCTAAAGTAACACTTCTAGTATTTGCTTTCTCTATTTCCTCCCCTCTTTTTTTCTTCTTTTAATTTTTTTTTCTGTATTGTCCCTCTACTTTCTAGCAATGCCAGAATTTGTTTTCTAGGCCAATCTATCCCTCTACTTTCCAGGAATATTTCCCCCTTTTCTTTTAAAAAAGTTTCAGGCAGCTTTCTTGGAGTTTTGAATGAATGTGATTCCCCATTTCTTTTGAGAAACACCCCCTCTTGCTCTCTGACTATGGTGAAGCCTTGTTTGAGTTCTAGGGTCACTCACTTTTAAGGAACTTCTTTCCTCCCCAGGAGTGCCTCTAAGGGTGTTAGGGAGCTGCTGAATCCTGCAGCCTTTGGGAGCCAGGGGTTCCTGATTCTAGGCTCTTGAAGCTGCAGTGGGTGCACTCTGCGGCCCAGGAAGTCCTTCTCTCCCAGTCTGATGGATGTGGCTGCTGCTGCACTTCTGTGAACCTAGCAGCAACCAAGTCAAGGCAACCGAAGATAGCAGAGTCCTGTTCTTCCTCTGCAGTTGATCAGGATTGCAGTTCAATATCCTTATTGTGTAGGTTCACATTAATCTCTTGAATATCAACATGGCTTCTAAGTCTCATATTCATACCTGGATCCTGGGCCTCCTCATGTGATAGGTGGGTCTCCTATTTGCTGGCTTATCCAGCATGATGTTTACTACTGAGACAGATGCATGCTGTCAGGCTGACAGAGCATACACTGATCCTGCATCAACATCTGGACCCTGGGCTCCTTACTTAATCACTGACTTGGACCTTGAGTGTTTCCAGATGCAGATCATCTACTCTTTTCCCTAGCTTGCTAGTGAGTTACAGTACTCTTGGTAATTGTATTTCTACCTCCTTATAGTTGTGAAATTCAGGCTGAATTTATAGTTCATTTGTAGTCCCCTTTGTAGTCACCTTCAGGGCTTGCCAGAGTAGCTCCGTTAGTGGCCCATCAGTGGGTGACTAAAGAATTCTGGTCTTTGTTACTGTCTCTCTTATGATCTGCTCAATGCTGTTTGTGCATCCATGTGTTTAAATTATTCCTTGTTATTTGTTATTTTATACGGAATACTTCTTAATCAAATAGCTTAATGAACTGTATGCTTTTATATTTCATTCTTTTACAGCCTTCTTTGCTTTCTAGGTGGACCTCTTATGGTTTTGAGGAATATCCTCCCTCTTTACTTACTAGGAATGCCATTATTTGGCTTTCTGGAAATGCCTCCCCTCTGGTCTCTAGGAAATCCCCACGTCTCCTTTACATATTCCTCTTCTACTTCCTAGGAAAGTACCTATCTGCTGTCTGGGAATTTCTCCTCTGCTTTCCAGCAACTTCCAATTGCTTTCTATGATTGCCTACAATATTAGGAAATCCTCTCTGCTTTCTAGGAAGAGTTCTTAATTCACTTTGTAGGAATGCCTTATTTGCTTTCTATTGATTTGTCCTTGTCTTTCTAGGGATGGTCTCTTGTTTTGAGAAAATCTTGATTTGCTTTCTGGCAGTTCTGTTTTATCAAAATTCCCCCATGACTTTACAGGAAATCCTCCAGCTGCTTTCTGTCACTTGCTTTCTATGGAACTCCCACTTGCTTTCTAAGGAAGACCCTTCTTTTACATAAATTCAGTCTTATTTCTGGGAATCCCTCCCTGCTTTGGGAGAATTCCCTACTGTGCTTTCAAGGAAAGTCCTGCTTGCTTTCAAGGAATTTTATCTTTTCATTCTAGCAGTTCCCCAGTGCTTTCTGGAAGGTTCCTGTGTTCTTTCTAGAATTTACTCTCTTAGAGGATTGTTTTTTTTTCTTCTGCTTCTTATCAATTCCCTGTTGCTGTTGAGAATACGTTGCTTGTTTTCCTAAGAAATTCTCATCTATTTTCTAGTAATTCCATTCTTCCTTTCTAGGAGCTCCTTGTCTGCTTTTCAAAAACTTTTGTGGTACTTTCTATAAATTTATACCTTGTTTACCAAGAGTTCTTTATTTACTTTTTAGGAATTCCCTGTTTATTTTCTAAATTTTTTTCCTCTTCCGTCTGGGAATTCTCTATTTGCTTTCCAGGAATTTCTTTTCAGCTTCCTAGGAATGTCAGATCTGCTTTCTGTGAGTGACTCATTTTCTAAATTTCTGGATTTCTTTCTAGCAATATCCCATTTGCTTTCTAGGGATTCCCATGTGCTTTTAAGGAATTCCCAGTCTGGCTTTCAGGAACTGTGCAGTGCTTTCTAGGATTTTCCCATTTCTCTTGTGTGACTTTTCTGCTCAGCTTTTTAGGAAGCCTTTATTTTTTTCCTGTGAGGTTTTCATGTTTCTAAGAAGTGTTCATCAGTTTTCATGGAAATTCTTTTCTAAATCCCTAGGAATTTTCCACATGTTTCTTATGAGTTCTTACAGAATCTTCCTGGAGCTTTTCCAGCACTTTTTTTTTTAGGAATTTCACCTGGGGTTTCTATAAAGTGAGCTCCTTCAGGACTTCTCTATTGTCATCTCTATAGGCTTTATATAGGGACTGGGAGGGAGAACAAAAAACCAAAAACCCAAACCACCAAAATGCCTGAGTGAACAAGGCAAGGCCTTTCTGTATATAGAGTATATGCTATTCTTATACTGAGGATAAGGTACCTATGTATATTCCATATATGGTAGGAAGGGCATATACAAGGTGATGAGGGGCTTTTCTGTATATGTGTAGTGTATACTCACTGTGTATACATAGAAAAACTTTGGTGAGTGGAGTTTCATTTCAAAAACATTGGGTCAGTTTCCCGCATCAGACAATATGAGTGATCTGTAGATACACCACATGCAGACAACAGTCTTGTTGAGTTGTGTTTTATCAACAGTTTTCAAAACATGTCCTGTCCCTGTGTATTCTTGGTTTGTGGGGTTTGTTATGACTATATAGATATTTCTATAAAGTTGTTTTTCTAACAACTAACTGTCTAACTGTAGACCAAGATGAGACAATCTTAGCATGATACTAGGTAGTATTACTATGGAGGGACCCTCTATTTTTTTTTTTTCTTCTTCAAAGAGCTTGATCCAAGGCCAATAGAAGCTGCTGGATGTCATGCAGTTGACATCATGTTGCTCTAGACAAGACTTCTAACACTCTGCAATGCATTTGCTCTTAAGTTCTGGCTTGGTGGTTATGGGAATAAACTTACCGCAGCCTAGTTCCTGTGAGCTCATCTTTTATGCAGTTGTTTTTGAAACAGTAGAGCCTTTTTAGGTTAAAGAAGCAAATTTAAATGTCCATAGTGAGACAACTTGTTTTAAACATTAAAGTTCCACAGCCATTTTCGCAACACAATTGCTTAGATAAGTCCTAAACACAGTAAGAACTCGGGTCCTTAAGTGTGCTTCTTCTGACTGTTTATGGCACACTAGAAAAAAAAGAACCCCAGAGAGCTTTATAAGTTGCTATTGCGCAGCTGTTAGCATGTTATCCAAGGGCAGCTGCCAGTGAAAGCCAAGGAACATAATGGGAGTTGGATGACTAACCTCTCCAAGGCACACAAGTCAGTTGTAACTACTGTCAAAGGTCAGTTATCTTCCATGAAGTGCCTGGCAAAAAGTCACACCTAGAAATAATTTCTACTACTTTTTGTATTTGAAAGGGCAAAATGGTTTCAAAGAGCTTTTTGTTTTAACTCCCCAGCAGTCCTGAACGTGCGTATGACTTAGTCTCCTACCTGTGCCTAGCTGGCTGAAATATCTGTCTCAGTGGCGAACAAGATGCCCCTTCCCTATGGCTTTTGTGTGTGTGCTTGAAAGATCAATTGTATTTCTTTTTGATGATAAATAGCAAGGTTTCTTCTCAGATTGTTTAAATGTTTACTATCTCAGCCCTAAACAACATGAGAGGATAGAAGATGCTATATCTGTCCAAGTGGACAAGAAATAACAGTAATTAAACCCAATCTCAAATGCATTGCGCTTCAACAAAAATTAGTTATGTGCTTCACAGAAAGTGGCAATCCCTATCCTGCCTTGTGACTTCCCTCAGGGCTTCCAAAAATACAACTAAATTGAGGAAAGAGCATACCTGTCCTGTGAGACAAGAACCAGTCTAGGACACATTTTGTTGAAAGCTACTGAAGTGACACTTCTAAGTGACCTTCTTTTTCAACCATTCAGTAGCTTTCAGAATGCTAAAAATACATAGTGCTTTTTATAAAGGGTGGCTCAGAAAAAGTAGTGAAACTGAGTTGTGAAACAAGTGAATAATAAATTCCCCAAGATCCTTTTCAGACAGATTCCCCACGATTTTAACTTGAATTTCTTCATGCCAAAAAGGAGTAGATATTCAATATTAGTTTTGCAACTATCTCTATCTCCAATCTCACTTGAACCTTATCCAGAGCATATTTTGCTGATGGTAGGGTTATGAATACAGCATTTTTTTAATAAAAAATAGAATATCCTCTTTCCTGATGTAGCTGCCTCCCCAGTATGAGGGTTTTTCTGGTGTAACAATGTCAGCCAAGGTGAGATCTTGGTTTTGACACAGAGGCAGAACCCTGTAGTTTGGAGCCAGCCTCAGCTGCTCACTGCTTAGTGCTCAGTGACACCAAGCACTTTTAAGCTGCATTAATTTTAGGAGGATTTGTGAAATCTGGGCAACTCTGTAAATAAGACTGTCAAAGACAAATGCCTTAGGGTGGTAGCTCTGCAGAAAAGCATAGCATCTTTTAATTTGCTTTTCTGATGAACAATGGTATGTTGTCTTGCTGGGATATGTACAGAAATTGTTCACAAGCCCTGAAATGACAATGGAAGCAGTTCAGGACTTTGCATTTTTTCTAATAACAAATCTGTAGGTTTTCAAAACCTGAATCTCATAGTACAGAGCCATAACAAATTTCAGTGTTTTCCTCCCTCATTTCTTTTTCTTTCATTGCTGCAGACATTTAGCTTGAAATCACCAAATGACAATCAGAAAGGTCAAGGTAACTTTCGTTTGTTGTTTACCTGATGCAATTTTTATTGCATTGACATCATAAACTGACCACATTGTGAGCTAAAGATAAGTTTTTATTCATCCACCATTGTCAGCTAAGCATTCCCTTATCATTTTTCTCAGCTATTTGTTTGGTTATTTTTAAATTATTCGGGCTTGGGTTTGTTGAATCTTTCAGGTCACTGCTACCAAAAGAGATAAGCAAGTTTATTAAGCGTGCACATACAATGATTTTTGGGGGGTGGTGGGGTGGGGCGTGGGGAATAGATGGAGAGTGTTTGCGTAGCTTATCTTTATTCATGAAGCCCTTGAGGGTGATGGAGAAGGGTACCAGGAATCCACACAGGCTGTGAACTCATCCAGCCATATTTAACTTTGTTCGTCCTGGTTGCCTCAGCTAATGCACACATGAGGCTGTGCCAAGTCTTGTACTTTGCCTACCTTGCATTATTAATGCTCCCAGAAGGGCTTACGTTTGTATGCTGTTGGCTGAGGTGAGACTGGCACTGCTGTATCTCTGCTGAGTGCTGCATTCAGAGCTGTGACATTGTGGCTCTGTGAATGATATTAGTACTGAGTAGGCACAGCTGGAGCAAAGCAGTGTCTAGCATTTTCCAGTGCTGCCAATGGCTGTAATCCAGAAATACAGGCCTCTATGAATTCCGATGTATTTCATTATGGAGATAATGACACATGCACAGATACAAAACCAAGTCCAACTGCTGTAGCCCATAGTGAGATTATACTATGCGTTTTAGTATCTGTGCCTATTTCCTTTCTTAAAACTGAAATTTAAAAGCTTGAAAGAGGTTCTAGGCTTTCTTTAATGATAATTTTCTGGTGCTTGTCAATGCAGAAGAAAACAAAAATATAAATAGGTGCAATGTAGAAACTCAGAGATGAGATAACTCCTCATAATTATTTAAAGCCAATCTCATGGATTTTTGAATGAGACTCTGCTTATTTGGAGCTCATAACATCACAAATAGATTTATTTTTGTATGTACTTTTTTAGTATTGCTGTGTGGTTTTGGAGAGTGCATCCAAACAACCTGCCAATTCAAAGCAGGAACGTCTACCTGCCTGGTGAGGCCTGTTCTGTGCCTGGTCTTGTCAAGCTATGCTGTGACTGGGTGCTGATGGTGGTTGTGTGTCTGTGCATACATAGGGGCTCTCCTTGCCTAGTGTTTCCCAGTGGAGCATAGGCTGGCTGAGGCTTATTTTTTCTCTTTCTCACTTTTTTTTTTTTTTCATCTGCAGCATTTGACCTATTTATCTTGGGGAAGAGACATCTGATCCTTTGGAAGCTGAAGTATTGGACTCTATATTTTATTCTTCCCCTCTGCTGTATAATACTTTGGAATAGGTAATAACATTTTGACACAAATTATGCAATGTGGATAATGTGCACATGTAATGTAATATTCCTATAATGTTTGTACAAGTGTATTAGGCTTGATTTCATTCCACTAAAGGCAGATGAGAGAGGCAGTAGTGTAAATCAGAACAATTCCTTCTAATTTAGGAGGAATTCAAGGCTGCCAAAAATGCTACCTATCCAAGAGGAGTATTGCATCTAGCACGAAGTATGAGCACATATATTCAATAGGTTAATGCAAGATAAAACCCTAGTCTGGCTTGCCTATCCCAAGAGAGTACTGAAGGAAGCCAGACAGATTACCTCAATGTCAGTACAGTACTGCCAACCTCAGGCTTTCCCAAGTCACAGGACTAGCTCAAAAGTAAATAAATTTGTACTGTTGTGTTTTACTTCTTTTCCTTAAGAGCTATCTCATAACAAGTGGTTGATTTAAACTTTTAACCTTTCCTCCACAAAGAGGTCCACAAATTTACTTTTTTAAAAAAAGAAAAACTAAGACTTGCCAATAACAGACCTCTAAGGAAGACAGAAAATATCATGAGACTCATGATTAAAATTGGGGTAGCTGGTAATGCTTCTATTATTAGTTTTGCATGTGTATTGCTCTGGGTTTAAAATGCACCAGTACTTGTCAGAAATCCAATTGCATGAGCTCTTGTGAATTTGAATTTAACCAGCCCTCCTTCCCTCCCCATGGCCGATGCTGTCACTTTGTTTGCTATTGTGTTATGGAGGGCTCTTGGCAGGCACATGAACAGGATTATGTTAAGCTCATTTCTCTGTACTGCAGTATTAGGTCTTCTAGGTACAAGGGGCAAATCTTTGCTTACTCTTATTTCATACCCATCTGTTACTAATGTAAAATGACTGAAAAAGTCAATTTTTAATTAAAAGTGGAAAAACAACAGAGTCAATACATGTTAAGATGTATTAGGTTTAGGTCACACTTCACCCAGACATCAGCGTTTCATGCTGAATCCTTAGTGGCTGCAATTCTTGGGCGGATCAGCAGGTCCTAAAGCAGTAATTGCACCTAATGAGGTGAGTAATTCAGATAAGAGCAAGTGGTCAACCATATAAGTAACACATTTTTAATTCCCATGAGAAGTGTCTAAAAGATTGTGTACATCAGAGGGCTATGACATGATAGGAATCTTTGAAGAAGTATGCTACATAAATCAAGCTTGTCTTCTCACAACATCTGATATTTAAAAAAAAAAGCAAAATAAACTGTCTTTCAAACAGGTGCTATAGAGCATATGGCTGTTGGTCTTTTGTGTTAAGCTTCCTGTAAAATGCATGAGATGCGCAGGGAAATGGCCCTGAAGAGCTTTGTGGAGATGATGCAGCTTGTATATGGAAGTGTTAACTATTACATATTAGTGGCATAATTTGTAATTAGGTGATTAGTACAGTAAACCCCCGTAGTGATAACCAGATGTTTGTCACATCCCCACTAACAGGCTTTTCCTGTGAGGTGGCTGGGAGGAGGGGAGAGCAGTGAAACATCGCTGAGGAGGAAAACAGCTACTTGATATTAAACAATTATAAACAAACTGCTAGAAGAGTGAGTGCCTGCCTCCTACTTCTGACTGAGTGTGCTTCTAAACCGGTGGTCCAACAGACTTCCTTTCCGTGCCAGATTCTGCATGTAAATTAAGAACAGAAGTACCATTGATTATAGGGGAAATCATAAAGCCTGAAATTACTCTGTATGGATCTGAGAACTGCTTGCCAGCAGTGAAAATTTTTTTTTCACATTGAATTAGGTCCTTCAGATCTGGCCTGACAGTGAAGGACAATGAGCAGCTCTAGAGTGGGTGAGAGTAATAACCTTGATATCCTACTAAACAATTAATTCACACAAGGTGACCCCTCGATTTCCCTTCCTGCCCACTAAGGTGATGGCCCTGTCCTTTAACTCTTCTTCTGTCTCCAGCAATTGTAAATTGGCTCTGCAAGGCTCTGAGTTCAGGCTTTGGGGGACTGCAGAGCTCTTGGTGCTGTGACACTGTTGCTGGGGCAGATAATGGCTGTAGGAATGATGGTTGCTGCAATCAGTATTCAAAATGTTTGTCTACAAGCTGAGTGACTCATTAATTACAGGCTATAAAATGCTACTTTGCTTCTCCTGCCCCCCCTCAATCTAATTTGCAGGCATTTATCTCAGCCTTCTCCAGATAATGCATGGATGCAGACAATGAAAGAATACTCTAAAATCACTGTTTTAGGTCTGTCAAGTGGTCTCATCCCTGAGATTATCCCTTAGCAACACAGGTGAAATACAAAACTAAGATAGGGGGATGAATTGTTATGGACAGTTTCTGATAGATAATTGTTCATGCTTCTTCACTTCTTGCTTCTTTACAAGTGGGATTATTCTTTTATTTACTTGCAGCTAAAACTGGGTTTGCTCTCGTTGAAAATTGCTGTACTGCATGTTGCCATACAGAATGTTTTTTTTGTATTTTGCCTTGAATATCTTTGAGAATGTAGAGTCAACAGCATCTCTAGGCAACCTGCTCCACTATTTGACTACTCTTACAATAAAAAGGTGTTTTGTGTGTTTAGATGGAATTTCACACCATTTAATTTATGACCCTTCTGTCTTTTCCTGTCATGGTACACCACTGAGAAGAGCCTTGTTCGCTCTTCTTAGCTCCCACCCATCAGGTATTAATAAATACTGGCAACACACACCCTGCTACCCCAGCAATATCTTCGACAGGCTGAACAGTCCTAGCTCTGTCAATCTCTCCTTGTATGGGAGACGCTCCAGTCCTTTCCTGACCTTTGTGGCCCTTTGCTGGACTTGCTCCAGTAAGTACATGTCCTGTACTGTGGAGCCCATAATTGGACCTGGCACTCCAGGTGTGGCCTCACCAGCACTGGATGGAGAGAAAGGATCACCTATCTTGACCTGCTGGCAACACTTTTAATGCAGCCCAGGATGCTGCCTTTGCCACAAGGGTGGGTTGCTGGCTCATGGGCAGCATTACTTTATAGGGCAAATTGCTTCTTGCACTTCTTGTTCTTTCCACTTCTACGTCTGAATAGAATAATGGGGTTTATTTGTTTGTAATGTTCCTATCCCTCACCTCACCATCCTAATATTTTTTTCTGTAAACTTTCTGCAGCAATTGGGCCTGGTTACCAAACCTGACAGAACTCAATCCTACTCTACCAGAGTCAAATCTAGATGTCAGAATTGACTAAATGTGAGAGAGCACACAGGCAAATAACCATCATTGGGAGAATGAGAAAAGGCAGCTTCTGAGCGATTCTATATTGTATTAACTTCTTTTCATTTCCTGTTAAGTTAATGGAAGTCTACATTATATGGTTAATTAATGCCTATCAAAGTAGCTTAAAAGGGGGTGGAGCACAGAAGAGACAATCCTTGTCTTTGGATAGCATCATTAAAAAAACTTTGAATGCCAAGGTTTGTCCTCATAAAAGCCTCACCTTACAATATGTGCATGCTATCTTAATGTGAAAAAAGTGTATAGAGTTATTCCTGCAGTAAACCAAGAAAGTTTAGCCAGAGGTGAATACTGAGATAAAATACTGCCTTTAAATATTCTTTCTGGATTCTTAGATGAACAAAAGATACTAAAGATAGCAAGCCTTTATTTATTACCTCTGATGTGCAATTGTGTTAGCAGTGCATAGGAAGAGTTCATGCTGTTAAGTCTACAGATTCAGAGCCTCCATCCCCACAGGGCTGTGCTGCTGTACATTCAAGAGATGTAACTTCTTAGGGAGAATACATGTAGGTATTTTTAATTTCCGTCTTAGTAGTAAGATCAAAGTAAAATTAGCTTTACTTAGTCTTTCCTTACTGAAAAACAAACCGTAGCTTCATTTACTATGCTTGCTATGATTTGTCTTGGGTTGCCAGATGT
Source organism: Coracias cyanogaster (assembly GCA_033124195.1). Taxonomy (NCBI): domain Eukaryota; kingdom Metazoa; phylum Chordata; class Aves; order Coraciiformes; family Coraciidae; genus Coracias; species Coracias cyanogaster. The sequence goes on from JAVSBS010022029.1 coordinate 85,139, forward strand.
AAGTATTAAAAGCGTGTCGTAGATAGTAATGCATTTAGAATTCAAAAGGGATACAGAAACTTGACTGTACCTAACGAACACCTGCTTGGTTCACTGTTTATCAACAAGAAAAAAAATGAGCCAAAGACACTGTGCTTGTTTATCTCAGAATCACAGAATTGTTGAGATTGAAAGGGTCAGCTAGAGCAGATTACCCAGGACTGTATCTGGTTGAGTTTTGAGCAGCTCCACATATGGGGAATCTATAAAGCTTTCTGGGAAACCTGTTCCTATGTTTGACCACCCTCACAGTAAAATAAATTATTATAGTGTCTAAGAGGAGGAGAGGGAACCAAGAGACTTTTTTCTTCCTACTTCCATAGCAGGTTTCTTCAATTGACAATGTGGTAAGCAATTTGATGTCATATTTGTTTCTTTGAGTAGGGAACGTTGAGGTAGATCCACTAACAGTTATGGAAGTATAGTTAAAAGGTAGTACAAAATTTTAAGGCCAAGAAAAGTGCTTGGAAATCTGTGTGAGAGGTTATATATGAATAAGAGTTTTTTTCTGAATGAATTTTTAGAGATAGATTTAGAAGAACCAGACTGATTTCAGGCTCACTTGAACAGAGATAAACAGACTGAACAGATAAACTTTTTACGTCCTTTAAGATAAATTCATGCAGTGTACCTGGCAATACTGCCTGTAGTTGTAACCTTCAAAGTGGGATGACAACAGATGTCCAGAGAATATTTTCCAATCTAATTTACTCTTAAAATGTGCTAATCCCTTGTGCACTAGTTTAAAAAAAGATTACTAAAACTAAGCAACTTTCTTCCTGTGAGAAAAGCCAGCTGCAACTGAGAAATCTCCAAGTCCTGTAAGGAATAAATCCATATACTTTGAATTGTTTTGGATTTTACAGAACAATGTATGGTTTATTTTCATACCCCATTTCCATTCATTGCCTATCTGTCCCATGAACTTCCAAAGAGGAGAGGAAAAACGTAGCTCCATTTATTCTGGTCATTTTTGTCAACAAGTTTGACCTACATTAGGCTTCTCATTGAGGAGGACGATGCTCTGATGCATTGTAAATTTATCAGGGCAGATTTTATAAATTTGTGCTCCTCCAAGCCCTATTGTTATGAAGGGCGTTGCAGCAGGGATCTACAGCAGCTGAAATCTGGACCTGTTGTCTTTTATTAAATAGATTGCCACATCCCTTGACAATGGTTATGAAAAGCTTATTCATCAAAAACCAAAACATTGTATCATTTGTGTGTCAATGGCAACATATGCTGCCTGCATTTTAAAATCCTCAGAAGTGTTCAAAACTGCCACCTTTCTGGGTGAGAAAGTTGTGCTGACAAGTACAGCTGCGCTCTCAAACTTCTGTCTTGCAGAAAGAACTTGATGTCCTGTATGTATGATATGCTTTGTTTTCCCATGCTCCTGGTATTTTGAGGTACATCACATTCTGGCGGTCTGAAATGTTCATGCATGGGAGGAATTTCTATCTCAGGTTGGTTTTGAATGGTAGGTAGGAGCATTAGACAAATGGGTGAGGTGGAGTCAGGATTGACAGCTTGGGAGTACTTTGAGCATAAATGTACAACAAAAAAATGCTTTATGGGATTTTATTCCTGCAGAGGAACAGGACTCTGCTTCAGTGTCTTTACTCAGCAAGTGCAGGTGTTAACACTAGTGTGTTCACAACAGGACCAGAGTCAAATGAAAGGTATAAAACTACCATCAGCTCCAATAGTAAGGCAGGAAGAATAGGATGACATTTATGACTATGAAGTTGAATTCACACTGAAGTCTTCCTTTTTAAGTGAGGTAATTAAAGCAGCAAGATTTTCCTTTTGGATTTCCTTTCTTTACATCCCAGTATCACAATGTCTGTGCTGGTTTAGTTTGATAATTTAAAACTTTGATGCAAATGTACTTAGTTATCTGATAGAACAGATTTTCTAACGATGTGTACTCACAATCTTCCTCCCCTAGCCCCCTATACTGTCAAACGTGTCTTCAGTTTCTGCCCTGCTGAACTTTAAGGTGCAATGGTTTAAGCGAAGTTCGCTAGCTAGTTATTCTAGTAATCTGCATCATTTGTCTGTGGTAGCTCTGTGGTGATCCTTTTCCATGTAAGCTGTAAAGTAAAAGCAGACTGCAAGCTCTAGATGATTTTCCAAGGAGGCCCTGTCCTGAAATCTCCATGTCTAATCACAAAGCAGAAGGTCATCAGCCCAGCGCTGTCTGGTCACACCAGTGAAAGTGTTTCACCTCTGCCTAGTGAACATCGGGAGGGATGGGTCCAAGGCAGGACTGGGGGCAGAGTTCTTCATTTCAATTTGATTGAGTCATGTGAAGGAACTGCCTAATTACCAATAGGCAGGAAAATTTCCTCAAGCACAGTCATTCTGTTTGTTATGTGACATTATGACTCTACTGATGTAGCTGTCTTTACATTTCCAGGAAGGTTCAGAAGTCATAAACTAGACAGAATGAAAAACATAAGGACAAGTAAAAAAAAGCAAGCTGGCCAGACTGCAAATCCAGATGGAGTAATACTTAGGCTGGGTCTTTCCCTGGCAGTATGAACAGCTACCACAGATCTGTTTAATGTATTCCAAATAGTTGCATCTCTTGTATATGACTGAATGGGAACAATGGACTCTGAAGCCAGTATTAAGCCATTGAAATACATTTTATTTTCTCTGGAACAGTCTTTCCTACAATATATTCTTGATGCTTTTCCTCCTGTGGCTTGGGCTATATTTCATACATATATTTCATCCACATATATACAGAAAAGGAGTAGAAGGGGGCACTACAATGTTTCAATCCTACTAGAAAACCCTGAGCTAGAAATTCATATTCCAGGGTTGTGGAGAGGCAGGTTATCTCTGTTTGTTTTCTGGAAGCCAGCGGCTACCTGAAGGCTGCTAAGTGCATGAAATCCACGCTATGAAACAGCAGAAAGTCATGTAGCATGGTCAACTTGATTAATTCAGTCACTTCCTGCTTACCACAGCGGTAATTTTGCTGAATGCTGACAAAGAATACTTCTAGCTTACATATTAACAGAGACATCTTCTAAAAGGCTAATAAATGCATGACAAAGGTTATTCAGCCACTGCTAATAAATGATGCCAGGTCTATAGAGAAATGTATATTGGTCTAATGTATGTATGCTGTTCAGCATATGAAATTAAAAAATGTCACAAAGGTGTGTGTAGCAGTAAATACAGAGGAGAAAGATGAAGGTGTGGATATATGGGAGTCAAATCTCTCCATTATTATAGTCTAGCAATGCCATTTCCTGAGTGCTTCCGGAGAAAAGTGTTGGAAAGTAAGGGAACAGCCAGGGCTTTGACTGCAGAGCAGGGCTTGGTTTGAATAACAACAACAGTATCCAAATGTGCAGCATAAAATCGTTTTTTGTGACCTGCATCACGCTTAGAAAATCACTTGTATGACTCCTCATTGTGAACTTCTAGATCATGGAGAGCAGTATTGATATGTGGTGCAGAAAATGAAAGGCAGAGAACAAAGACAGTGTTGGTGAGAAACAGATGAGAGGGGAACAGCAGGTAATGAAGAGGAACACAGCAGATAGGAGGCTTTAGATCATTCAAGGGATAATAGATGAGAAAGATAGTTCACTGCAGATAAATGTGGATTAATGGTGACTTTGATGAATCCTTTTCAGCCAGACTCTGTATTTCACAAAACAGGGCTTTTAAAAAACCCGAAAATCTACGAGTCAAAAGACATAGCTAAGTGTGCTGTTAAAGAATAACGAACATGAGGAAAATGAATCTCTTGCATGCAGAATGGTACTGCTGGTGGTGATCTTGATCCAGGATACTCAGGAGCTGGGTAAAACAAAAAGGAAGAAAGAAGGCGTGGAGGGAGATAACCCCCCCAAAAAGGCAAAATAAAATCTTTAACTAAAAAATGAAGAGTTTGCAATAGTGTGCTTGCAAAAGTGGGCTTTTGATGTCAAGATAACATACAGAAATGAATTGATCCTAAAAGGATTTTTTTTTAGTTTATTACTAGTGATTGCATTTGGAAGAAATGATGTTTTATGCATTTAGAAGGTGGGTATTGACTACAATTCTCTCATTTTATTGTAGTGGCGAGAGAAGCCCCAGAAAATAGTGGACGGACAGGTACCACTAACACTAATGACCCAGTTTTCACTTTGCTGATGGAGTGCAGAGACCCCAGATGTGCCTATCTGGCTAAGTCCCTCTTGCTGAAGCATGCAAGGAGAAGCACATTCTGATTTTCATTTATTTATTTATCCAAAAGAGAGTCCTTTGCTCCATGCTAGTGTGCAGGGATTTCACAGTGCAGCATATAGTGCGCTATATGCTATATATAGTGTTATATATAGTGCAGCACATAGTGTGCCTCTAAAAGAGGCAGGACAGCTGGCTGTTTTCCTCATCAGAAGACTGGGAACTTTTGGGAGCTGCATTCCAGCCGTGGCACATCTGTATGCGTCAAAATCCTTGGGGACAGGGCAGCAGGTGGAGGCTCCATTAGGAGAGGATCCCCCCGTCTCTTGCCGCCAGGCAAATGAAGGAAACCCAA
>JAVSBS010022029.1:95664-137571 GCA_033124195.1 Coracias cyanogaster
TAGCCTCCAGGGCAGGACATCATCATGGTATTGAATAGCTGCATCAAATTAACCCTGTCCTGTCCAAACCAGGACAATTGGTTACTATTTTCTCTAGTGTTATTTGAAATGTAAGACATTTTGCAGCTGCTTATTTTGAGTTTGTCATCTATCCTTATTTTCTGGCTTTACTTCTCCATTCCTCTGTACTTTCTCAGAAACACTTTTCCTTGCATGCTGATGGTGGTAATGTGCTCTAATGGAGGAAGTATTTTATGAACACTTGGGTGTTATCTGTGCTGCATCCTTCCAGATGGCTCAAAACCCTGGACACTGGCAAAAAAGGCATTTTCAGAGAGGAAATGATTTCTTCTTATTTCAGCTCTTCTGGTAACAAATTATATCTAGAGCTACAAGCTGACAGTCTCCTGCCCTGAATAGTCCAAACTTTGATCTTAAGGTTTTTTTGCTCTTACTCTTGTAGAGTGCAGCTATTTTGCTGCCTCATGCTGATAACCTCATTTCGCACAAATGACTCTTAACCTGAATAATCAATTTCCTAGAGATGTACCAAACAAGCTTTGCCTAAAAAAATTCACATTTGAAAATGGGTCAGAAAAAAATCTCAAACTGGTATGTATTTTAAAATTAGGAGTCACAAGGGGGTGGATATGGGGACAATTTTTCTAATGCCTTGATAAATAAGCACTGCTAGGATGGCTGTGTTGTTTGGTTCTATAGCATATGAAACTTGTGTGCTTGGATATGTTGATAACACAGATGGTTATAAAAACTTTATAGGAGATAATCTTCCATCCTGTAGAAGGGAATTTACTAACACTAATCTGGACAACGTTATCTACTTGGAATAAGACCATGGTGTTCTGCTCTCCACAAGTTTCCATGTTATTACTGAGCTGAAATTTTTGCTCTAGACAGAGAGGAGCACCAGTTACTAGGTAGTTATTCCCTTATGACAGAGCCACATACGAATATTGGATGTTTAACTGAAATGCTGTACAGCCAAGAGTGTATTTTTACAAGAGCATACAGCATGGCCTGAAGGATGTACTTTTAAATGGTAGAGAGATAGAAGGTACTTTCTAGCTTATGAATTGGGGACTATGAGATGAGGCAGATTTTCCATTTCATTCATGGATGAATGGGGAATAATTTTTGTAAGAGGATAGTGATGTATGAATCAAATGTTTTTCTTCTCACTGACAGGACAATCGTTATAATTACAGACAGGCCATGCTTCAGTTGCCTTACGCTTTCAGCAAATGACATTGAATATTAGTGATTCTGCCCTATCTGCAGGAAATGGTTTGAAGCTGCAATTCTGCAGAATGACTGCATATTTGTGAGTCTTACACTACTAAATTGAAGTAGTCTGACTTGAAAATTAGATCCCTAGTGCTGGATGTGGTGCCAGAGTGATTATTTGTACCACAGCAAAATGTGAATAAACTTGTGACAATGTGGTTTCTTTCACATATTGTCTGTATTTATAGACAGAAGCTATTTTAGTATGAGATATGGGAAGAAGTGTTATGGGACTTTTAGAAAATGCTGATGTGTGTCAGAAAAAGAAGGCTTAGGGTTATTGAACAAGATACTTCTAAATGCAATGATGTAGTTGTGGGAGAGGCAAGCTAGACAACACAAAACACTTAGAATAGTGATCTTCCAAAATGCATAAGTCTTTCCAAAGGGTTTACGGGAGAGGAATGTTAATGTGGACCATCTGTGGCAAAATGTGATCTGTGATGGGGCATCAGAAGAGGTGCTCCAGTGCAGGGAGCACAGTCCAGGACCACAAGGCAGGAAAAGGAAGATGCAAGGATAGGCAGAGGGAGGATGATCTTTAGAAAACTGATTGTTAGTGACAGACATTGCAGCAGCAACAGCATTGGGCTAGAGCTGCCTAAGAGTAAGCAAGGACCTTTAGTCAGAATGCAGATGCTAACAACTTCAGTACTGACTTTGAACTGCAGCCTTAATATCTTTGCGATGTGAAGAAGTTTACTTTCTGGCTGTTTAAAAAGAAAGGACCTTTTATTTTACAATCCACCTTTAAATGCTGAAAAAATAGCACACTTCTGCTTTTGTTCTTCACTATAAACTGCAGAAGTACTATCCCCACCCCTTTTTCTGAGTCTTTTTCATGTTGGAGTCCTCTCCTGTGAGCAGGCTCTTACTCAAAGCATGGGGAGCTCCTTGTCACCTACTTGCTTTACCTCTACCATTGACTATGTTGAGCTCCATGCTGCTATGTTTTTCCATGCTGCTCACGGGATCTTACAGCCACCTGCTTTCTGGTGCGTAATATCATGACAGGAACAATGAAGAAGTGTGTGATACAGCAAGAATATGGGTGAAATAAGAAATAATTTTTGTCTTCCTCCTCAGCCCCTTAATTTTGTTTGCTCTCCTCTCTACACAACAAGTTTGTTTTAACTAGTCTGAGTCAGTGAAACCTGATTTTTTTTTTTAAATTATTTTTTTCCCCCCACAGGTGCTGTTCTGCTCAACCTGTTGATGGATGTGCAGTGGAAGAAAGGACGTGTGAATGGGTCTCAGGTGTGCCTGCTGATTCTTGTTACAAAGAGCTGTTTTGGCACATCACAGCTGGATCCCCAAAGTTGTAGTTTCCCTTTCCCAGTGTGACTGGAGCCCACAACAGTTACCACACACTCTTGCCCATTGGTAGTATCAGTCTGTGGAGAGCTGTGCTGCTTGTCAGACGCTCTACATGAGTTTTGCTGCCCTTCAAATAAGATTTGATTCTGTCTAGGAAGCCTTTATTTGAAAGGACTGATATGTACCTGGTGGCTCCAGACAGAACCACCTGGGAATGCTGAGCATGCTGTCAGCCTGCTCCTAGTGAGGTGGCCACCCTGTCTGCTTTATGCAAGCCTGTTTGGAATATCATAAAGTGTTTTTTTCAGAAAGTACCCCTTAATTACTGATATCCAAATGGTTATGCATACTCTTGTATGTGATACATCTCTCTCTAGCTCACACATTGGAAATTTTATTTTTAAAGTATGGTAAGGTGTGTTTGCGCATATATGCTCAATTCTAATAGCTTTATTAGGCCCTGGTGGAAATTGTTGTTTCTCTTATTGTAGTGGTTTACTATTTAAAAAAAATCTGCTTTTGTTCCCTCTTCTACCTTCCCCAATAGAAGTGGTGATAATGGACATGAAAGTGCCCTGAGTTTTTGTGCAGATTTCACTGCTGACCCTGGGCGAGGGTTGCCTGGCTACAATGAGTATTACTTTCTCATCACCACTAGTGTTAACTAAACCAGTTAAAAATAAGTATGGAGATGCCAATACATATTGAGATCAGGAGATGTGATGACAATGCAGTTCTTATCTACCTTTCTCACAGCACTGGGAACCTGCATTTTTCTGCTCATCTGTCATGTCGGTTCCTTTGGACACATACTATTTGTTTTTAACTCTGTGCCATTTGCTGTGTGTGGTGCTTGATACATGAAATGCAAGTTCTTCCTTCAGAGCCTTACAGAGCAGACTGATGATGACTCTACAGGATAAGCTCTTTAGGACAAGGACTATCACTTGACTACAGACTCTTCACTGACAGCAGCAGTCTTCTTGACTTAAAATCTTTTGGCTTGGTCTTTTGCATGATGATGAATTAAGGTGATGAGCACTTTGCTTTGAGTAAGGCACAAAAGGAGAAACCAATGAGTTTCTCATAGCTGACTGAGACAAGGTCTAAGTCCTCGTCTCAACATCTCTATGAATGTCAAAACCTCTAAGAATGCTTTTCTGGTTCATACAGTGTATAATTTTCAAGACACATTCAAGGAGTTAGGAGACCAGTCCTGTCTTTAATACAGCAGCACTTTCGAGATGTGAGGGTCAGGATATTCTGTTGTCATTTATGAAATACAATAACTCAGCCTTAATGCAGCAACTGGACGCAGAACATTGGGTTGTACACACATAGCTGAAGACATGTTACTTCTGTTGGAGTAAATGGTATGGGTTTAGTGCTTACACCTCTCAGAAAGTAAACTTGTTTAGGATGACTATTTGGAAGAGTGGCTGGATGAGGGTAAACACAAAAGAGATATTGGGATGGAAAATAATGGAAAGGAGTTAGCTAATGCTTCCCACTGTTTTCTGTCTGTCTACTGGCCCCACATTGATCAATCACATTCTGCTCAAAACTGCTTCCACCTGGAAGAGAAACTAGTAGAGCCACTTCATTATGGCACTTGCAAGTCACTTGTCTGCCTGAGACATCCTTAGGTTTTTATCATTTCTATAAATGCAATCTTTGTATTCTATGTTTTCCTTCCTTTTCTTCGGTATGGCACTCAGGGACTGACTTCTTTTCCTGTCTTGTCTGAGGTGATTGCAGTTCTTAACATACCTCAACAGTTAGTTGGAACAGTCCTTGCAATCTGAAATTCATTGTTTCTCTTTATGCTTCTTTTTCTTATTTTTATTTAGAACTTTCCATTCTACTTGTGAGCGTGGTTATATTTTTAGAAGATGTTTGCTTATTGCTTTTACATTCCTTTCAGACTGCATCAGCTTCTGTTGCCCTTAGTCTTGATCAGGATGAATTTCAGTTATAAGCCCTCTGTCCCTTAAGTATTTCTTCTTTCTGTAGCGGGCTTTTCCATACATAAGTGAGGTCGAATTGTACTCCTGTAGTTGTTTTACGTTAGCTCAAAGCCAAGCTTCCAAATGTCAAAATCCTTTGTGTTCTTCCTTCAGTTCTAGGCGTCTCTGAGCTCTGAATATTAGATAACATCTCTCCAGGGGCTCCATATGATCTCTTACCATCATTGCACTTATTGTGCTGTTAGACTAGCAAAGTAAACAATGTAATTCCCTGGTTACTTCCACGTTGCAGATATTGCTTTATTATGTAGACATGCCAGTGAATATTCATAAACCACGCATACTGCCCATCTGCTGATTTTATGCATTTTAGCACATAGCTCAGGTGTAAACTTTCACATTCAAAGAAATGTTTGAGCCTTAAATATTTTCTTAACTCCATTTTGAATTTCCATCTATAGTGCACATTTGGCTTCTTTCTGTGGTGTATTATGATAGAATATGAACATTCAGAATGTGTATTTTGAGGGGAAAGGAGCAGTGAGTGTTGCATTGGCTTTGACAGAGCAGAACTGCATGCTTGGTAGTCTTTGGTGCTTTAGCGTATTTAGTAAGCCATGTAGTTAATTCCTTTACAAATCCTTGATGATTAAAACTTTTATATTTATTGTTTAAGCCGTTCCCTTACCTTGTACATCATGATGTATTAATCTATCTTTGCATTTTTTTTTCCCCAGGTTTACACCCATGGAAATGCATTTTCACTCAGGCTAATTTCAGTTAATAAAAGAATTAGGTTTTGCCTGACATTTGTTTCAAATAATTTATCTAAGGATCAGAAATCATATCTGGAGCTAATTTCACTGATATTACCCAAGGCTGTATATAAATCAGTATGTACATTTCATTTCCTTGACCACTAATTTTGCTGTTCTCTCTAGAAGTGCTGACTGGGGCCAGAGCAACCATTATCCCAGTCTTTCATGAGACACAGTCTGTTATTTTTACTTGAAGAAGGATCTATGATAAATTAACTTCATTAACTTCAAGCCAGTGGCCAACTTAATTTCTACTAATTTTTTTTATTTTGCTCAGAGATCACTAGCTGCTAAAGCATAACATCATCTTCAATCAGAAGTGAAATTCATCTCTCCTTTCAAAGCCTATAGGCAAAGGGCCTCTTCTGAAGCTTGCTTGAAGAAGGTTTAGCTTTTGTGCCCCTGCTCTTTATAACCTCCCTTCCATCAGAGATTACTCTCTCCAGAGCCTTGCCAGCAAAGCACATTGAGCAAGTGTTCCCTAGCCCACTGCGGGCAGAGTCCCCTGGGTTATTTCAAACAGACTGAAGGGTTTGGGCTGATATCTTGGAATTTTGCCTAATGCAAAGGAGGCCAGACTCACATGATTGACCCAAGCAAAGGTGCAGGTTGCAACAGTCTCCAACCCCTTGATGGTGGTACATAGTGAAGGTGCAGTCACTGGTGGCAGGTGGACATGTTTTTTGTCCTTTGCATATAATGGACAGTGAGTCCAGTTCCCTCTTAGTTGATAACAGCAACAGAGATGAAATTTTGGATACAAATTTTTTCTCAGAATTTTATTAATCAGCAGTTTATTGCAGCTTGGTCATGTGAAAGAAGCCCAAAGCTGTTATGGGAAAGGCTTTGCTTTGCTGAGAAGATGTTCCTGGAATTGCTGTTGGCCCTTGCACCTTGTCACCGACAGGCCTTAATGGCTCTGCCCAGCCTCATCTGGGACCCCTGGCCACACCTTCTGCCCATGGGCCTAGGGGCTTCATTTAAGCTTAGGCTTAGAGACCCAGTAAGTGTAGCTGTTCCTAGGTCTGTTTCTGGATCATTGTTTTGGTTTCTCGAACTGACCTTGGACCTAACGTGGTCCTTTACGTCTACCTGATGATCACTGTACTGTTGGTAGGACATGTTGCTCTCACCATGCCACTTTGCTTGTCCAGATCTGGGTGCTCTGGTGTTGAACCCTGACGGTGGGCTTACTGTCCGGTCTATGTTGTGGCCACTGCTAGCTCTTGGCTAATCATCAACTTAAGGAGCAGCCCCCAGACAGTTACACAGTAATAATAAATAGGATTTTATGCTTTATCTTATGCTTTGTAAGAAGCAGCATGACTTTTTCTACTTCTGAGATAGGGAGGAGGTAACCAGGTGATGGTCATACAAGTGGGGTGGAGATGTGGATCAGGAGCAAGTACTTATTTCTGACTTACTGAGTAACAAGACAGCCATGATACCAAGCGCATGAGGCTGAGCTCTATTTCTTGTGGCCCTCTGGGGAAAGGTTGGGCCTGACAGGTTTTCACATCCCCATTTTCTTCTCGATACTCTTTCCCTTCTGGTACGGGAAAGCTGGGATGCTTCTGGGCTCTGCCATTGCCTGTTTGCTGATCTACCAAGAGGTGATTTGAGAGATAGAGGCTGTCAGCTCTGTGACTTGAGCCATGTCTAATGAAATGTGTTTTGGCATTGCATTCCTTGCCACTGTAATTTATCAAGACTCCTGATTTAGCACTAAATTTAGCTTTTTGGCCTCTGAAATATCACCATTCCAATAAAGATGAAATTTTCAGGCTGCTGAAGGTGACAGTATGGCAGCTTGGTCTGTAGTCTGATCACTAATCCTTGGAAAGAGAAGAATCAGTATAACTTTCAGTTCTAATAATGGCTTGAATAAAACATCTGTATGCTGTGTCTCTTTAATATTGCTATGATTTATCAATAGTTGAGTGGAAATGGATAATCCTGTATCTTCTGGGATTTGTCTGGGACTTTTTCTTAATTGAGTTGTATCATGTTGCTCTAGCTTCTGGAGAAGGTTTCGCTGACCTCGTAGGATGTGAAAAGCCAATAAACTCTTATGTGAGATGTGTTCTGTCTTCATGAGGAGAAGATGATGTGTTTGAAGCATGGCCCAAAGAATGGCTCTGTTAGTTCATGTTGCTTTGAATAGTGCTTGCCACCAGCCTTCCTACAGAAGGCTTTAGTTTGTTGTAGTATTGAATACTGATGCTTTCAGAAGAATCTCAGGGTCTATTATCTTCTCTGAGGAGACAGAGGATAATGCAGGCTTGATTCTCAAATTTTTGGAACTGGAAACTTCACGTCTGGATATTTTTGGAGCTAGATTATCCTGGAGCAACAAAATTTGGGTTAGTTTTGCAGTTCTGTGTAAATCCTCAGAGAAATTATGCCACCAGAAGTCCTAATGAAGAAGAACAATAGTTGTTTAAAAACTAATTACGTGCCTTCAACTGATACACACTTAAGACTTGATCTTATTGTCTTCTCTTTTCACCTTTGGGTGTGCTACAGCATCCTAATGCCTATCATCCAGTAAAGATCATTTAAAAAGACACCAAACCACTTTTAAAATAAAGTACATAACACAGATCTTAACTAAGAAAGAGATCTTGAGATGCTGGATCTTCTAGGAAGGTGGCAAAGGGCTGAGGTGACAGAGAAAGGCCCCTAGTGTTTTCAGCTGGAAATGATGTAGGTTGTCCTTGTCCTATGGTCTTGCATTCAGGGTACTGATGAGCAGCAAGGGATGTTGCTCTGGTATCTTCACTGCTGCAGCAAGAGCAGGAAAGCTCAGCCAACACATATCCCTTCTCATTTCAGACTGTGGAGGCTCACTGCAGACCTGATCATTAAGGCTCTTGTGTTAATGTAGCATATGTGAGGGAATCAGCGAAGGCTTATTTATTAAGGTTTCAAACACTTTAAAGTTGTGAGCGGATGAGACCAGGAGAGACTGTTAGGCTTTCATAACTTACAGAATAGAATTATTTAGGTCATTTGCTAGGAAAGAGGTTTAGAACTTACACTGCCTGGCAAGTTAAAAGGTTTTTATATCTGAGACAGCTGTAAGATCCTGAGGAGACAGATGAGTTAGACTAATCCTGTGGTGAAGGGCAAGGGACATTTCCTTAATAAAAAGTAATTTTTTTGTCAGAGAACTTTAAAAAAATTCTGTCTTTTATTTCTCCTTTATAGCGTTTTATGGATTAGCAATGTAAAAAGAAAATAATGTTGTGACTATAATAAGGCCTTATAATTATCTGCAAAAGCTGGTGAGGAATAAGAAGGCTTAAAATCTGAGTGAGGCTCAGAATTACCTGTGAGAACTTGGGTCACAATCATTCCCATCACTGATGCTTAACTTCTAGCCATCCTACTGGAAACTGGGAATCTTTCAACCTCCATTTACCCTGGAAAGTGTGATTCACTTAGATCTAAGATTTCAACAAGCTTTTATAGCCTAATTAAATGAGATGGGCATATAGAGACACAGTACGAGGATGCCAAAACAAGGCATTTGTTCAACAGCAAACCATGTTCTCTATGAAAATGAAATGTTCAAACTTCACAGTGCCTAAATCCCAGCCTCACACTTACTGGGAGTGCTGAGGGAGTTTTGATCACTTCAGAAAAGCTTTTAAGCCTAAGACATGAAGTTGTATGCTACAGACTCATGCCAATAAACAGAAGTGACTACATCTTCCAGCAGTTGGAGCCAAGTCTCCTGGTCTGCTTTTCAACTGTTACTAATTCCATTGGGTAGGAAAAACTTGTTCAGGTCCTGGGGAAGTATCTGACACCTTGCAGTAAGCAGAATTACTTTCTCCTAGGGATTGTTGGTGGCGTCCCCCATTAGCATGAAGTGGCAAAATAGGGGAAGACTTTTCTTCCCTTCAGGATGTGAATGGAATTTAGGATTGCAAAGGTGGCCTTAATCCAAACCTTTACCCTGTGATTTTATAGATTCATTCATATCTTCATTCATAGCATGCCAGGTTGGAAGGGACCTCAAGGATAATCTAGTCCAGCCTTGTGTAATTTAAGTGAGATGGACCAGCACCCAGTCAAGATGAGTCTTGAAACAGTCTAATGTGGGGGAATCCACCACTTTCCTTGGGAGACTATTCCAATGTTTCATTGTTCTCATTGTAAAATACTTTCTTCTAGACTCTAATTGAAATTTCCCTAGGAGCAGCTTGCAGCCATTACCCCTTTTCCATGTGACTCCCTGTAAAAAGGGAGTGTCCTTCCTCTTGGTAGCCACCCTTCAAGAACTGATACATTGTAACAAGGTCTTCCCTAAGCCTCCTCTTCTCCAGGCTGAACATACCCATTTTTCTCAGCCTTTCTTCATATGGCAGGTCTTCCAGTCCCCTGACCATCCTTGTGGCCCTTTTCTGGACCCTCTCCAGCTTGTCTGCATGTTTTCTGTATTGTGGAGACCAAAACTGACCACAGTACTTGAGGTGTGGTCTGCCCAGCGCAGGGTAAAGCAGAAGAATGACTTCTTTATCTCTGTTGACGATGCACCTCTTAATGCAACCCAGCATCCTGCCAGCCTTCTTTGCTGCTGCGGTGCACTGATTTGTTTACAGCTGACCTGAGCAGATGCTAAAAGTGGAGTCTGACCTGCAATAAGTTACCTGAAAGCTCCTCTTTGAGTGGGATTATCGTAATAACCCACTGAGAACAGCAGCTGCTACCACAGAACAGGTAGGCTCACCTATCCTAAAGTTCATTAAAGCATGAACTGTAACATTTTTTTGGCTCTTCTTGTAAAAGAGCCTGCTGTCTCGCAGCTTTTAAAGCTGTACATCCAATGGATCAGACTTGATCAGAACAGTCACAGCCCAGGGAATAGGTTTTTATCGTCATTCCTAGTCCAAGGCTGCAGGCTTTGTATTGACATGATGATGCAAGGGATTCTTCTATGCATGCCCCAGCCAGGATGATTTTAGCTGTGATTGTACAGCAGTCAGGTGATCATGGCATCATTTGGCTTCAGTTTAACTTTATTTTATAGTAATAGAAAGCAACCATCTGTAAAAGTAAAAGATTGTGTAGCAGAGTTAAAAGGCAAGGTGATATTGGAGGTTCCAGCCAGTTATTAGTCACTACAGAAGAGCTGCCTTGTCACTGGGTAAAGCCATTGTAGATGTAACAGAGAATGACACCACCTTCTGCCCCCAACAAATAATTGGGAACCAAAGGAAAGAAAGGTCGTATAAACATACTCTGCCAAGAAAACATGAAAATGACCTTTAGTGGATTTGAGGACTGAGGAGGAAGAAGGGAGGGGCACCGTCAACACTGAACTCTTACTGGTAAAGACCTCAGGATGCTGGTGACTTGTCATCATGCTGATGCCTTGTCATCAGCTGTATCGTCACTCTGCTAGAGGAAAACTGAAGCCGTCAAACGGATGGACACTTGATGGGTGAATATAATACCATAGAAAAGGTGCAGACAATAGATATTACTAAGAGGATTTTTTGTGTATCTAACAATTTTAACTGTATTGTTGTGGACTACGAGTGTTTGTATTATTGCAATTGTTCTAATAACTAATAATAACTAGTGAATTTTAAGTTAGTTTGGCAAGGTATGAATTAAACTAACAAAATCTTGTTTCCCTATATAGTACAATACCTTTTGGCCTGCAACCAGATTTTGAGACTATCAGCAGAAGGGTTTCTCACAGACTCCTTTGCTTGCTAATACTTCAACTTGCCAGAAGCTTTTAAACTCATCACCACTACTTTGTTGCAGTTTTCCCCTAGCCCTGCTACTTACCATGTTTGAGGACTACAGTTTCCTTTTAAGTGCCTGAACCCTGTGAATGGTATGGGCTGTCTTATTGTCTCTCCAACAATAGGAATTCTTCTCTAATTAAGATTTGTGGCAACTGCAGAGGTCTGCATTTCTAGAATGTATGAAAATAAGCATGAAAACCTGTGGAAACAGTGTAAGAGATCTGAGTGACACAGATCAAGGAATTCTCCTTGCCAACTCGGCTGTAATTCTGTCTTCTTCAGAAGCTGCATCATCTGATGTACCTTCTGATACTGGTTTAAAGTTGCAACTTCTTCCTTTATTCTCAGGCTATGCTGCAATAACGGGGGGAAATGAAAAAGTAAAACAAAATTGTCATTTTTGTTCCATTGTTTGAAGTCAGAAGGAGTAGATCCATTGCTCCTCACAACCATGCTATACATAGAAAGTTCCCTCCTATTTTATGGGTTAAATGGCTAACTGAGTCACAGCAGTGTTTAATGAATTTGGAGGACAACGTGTCAGGGGAGCCATAGAAGACCCAAGTTCTGCCCAGGGCTTCCTAAGGCTTTTACAGATGCTATGCACCTGGCAATAGCAGTATAAATTTCTCCTGCTCCTCTGAGGATTGACTTGTGTCAGAGCTGCTGTCCCCAACATAGAGCAGCAGACTAGTACTGAAACATACCTGTGTTTTCAGTAGCTACTATTGTTCCAAATCTGTTGCCTCTATTCACATTTCTTTTTTAGTTTCTGGTGCTGTGGCTCACATGGTTGTTGCTTGTCCAATATGTCCTTCCCACCGAGGGGAAGAGCAGATAGGAGCATCTTAAAGTGTCACAGCAAGGTTCCCCATGTGATCATCTGCTGGGGGCCAGGCTTGTGCTAGTCATGGAAGCTCCTGAGGAGATGCTCTATTGTCCAGGGCTGCAAATTTTATTTCATTCCAGGCTTCCAGTGGTTGAAGATGACTTTATGACAGGGTTTCCCATGGAACAGATAATGTTTCCTAGACTGTGCATCAGGGCTTCTCTTTCCATTTTACCAGTGAGTGTGTAGTCACTGCAATAAATATATAGCGGTAAATACATAGTTCCTTTTATATTGTATTTCAGCATAGTAATACTCAAGCAGATAACCAAAGAATAAAGGTTCTTTCTTCTTCTGTTGGTTTGTGCATGTTGGCATTCATGCTTTGAGAGCAAGGAGTGCTACGTTGCACTTCAGGAATTGAAGCAGCACAGCTTATGTTTTCATTTTCTTTTTATGTCACTTGATTTGCTGACCTTAATTCAGAGATTCTGGTTTCTCAGTTATGCATGGAAAAAAATGTAGAAAAGGGCTCTTTCTTTGAAATAGGCTTGGCCCTCAAGAGATGCATTATTCCTTTACCTCTTTGTCAACGACAAAATCACAGAATTATTTAGAAGCTACAGGGAAATCTAATGGCATCTTCAGTGACTAGTTTTGTGGGGTTTTTTTTATTTTAATTAAAAAACTATAGGAAGAGTGGACATACCAGATTAGCCGCTTGGGACTTATCTAGGGGAATCTGCATATTCCTTTTCTCATTAACTTGTGGATTACATAAATTGGGGATGTTGCAAAGTGCTTGCAGAACCTGGTGTTCGTTCTCTCCATTCCCTGCTTTTGGAGGAGATGAGCTGCTATGCATCTGTCGTATTAAAATATGCCTCCTGGTAATAACCGAAATGCTGTGAGCTATTTTAACATACCTGCATATTGCCGTGGAGGATTTCAAAGACCTTTTTTGAGTCTTTGGAGCTTATTTATTATTTACTGTCAGTGTGGGGAAATTGGTTTGAAAAACCACTCCAAACAAACATAAGCCAAGGTAGGAGAAACAGTAGGAAAGAAACACAAAATATTAAAATTGCATTTTACATTAGCCTACATTACAATTACTGTGGATTTATCACATAAGGCAACATTTAATCTGTGGGGAAAAATATAGAATTAGTTTTCATAAAAGGGCTTTTTGTCTGTCCAGAAATATGTATATCTGAAAAGTGGTGGGTCCTACTCTGTGAAAACAAACAGGTAGGTCTGTAAATTGTACCTTACCTGAGTGAGCTGAACGATCTCTGAGGAATGTTTTCTCTGACCCTGGTGTCTCCTAGTAGTAACACATGCAATGTATACAGCTCAATATTCAACGATTTGTTTTCCTGAGTTTTGACAAACACCAACCTGTTTAACAGTGTCAGTCTTGCTGTCAGCATAATGTCTTACTGCTGACCAAAACACAGGTCTGCCACTTAGCTATATGGGGTTTATGGAGTAGCAGAAAGTGTTATAGGATTATGTCAGGGATGGTTGTTCCTGTTGATAGTAGTTATAGAGAGATGATAATAGTATTTGTAGGCCTAATTGTAGTGAGACTTTTTGCAGGGGTTCTCAAAGGCCATAATACGCTTGGATTTAGTTGCAGTGTATGAGGACAGAGATCAATATTCCTCTTTCTCCTATATGTCAATGACTAACAGAAGACCTGTAAATCATTGTGCTGAATCAATCATGTGGCCCATTTGCTCTGGTGTCCACATCTGACAGTCATAGGCAGTACCACATGCTTCAGATGATCCTGTAAGGAAAGTTAATGCCCTCCACATTGATGCCATCCTAATCTGTAATTAGGAGTAGAGTCTGGTTTATGCCTTGACAAATCAGGGTTTATATCCTTACCAGTTTTGTGGGGCTTTTTTTGTTGTTATTGTTTCATTAACTGAACTAAATAGCACAGTAACATGTAAGACCGTGGCAAATATGCTTAGAAAGCCTGGACTCCTTTTGCCTTGAAATGATAGTGAGTATGTTTGTGAGTTATGACTCTTTCAGTGGATTTTAATATTTCTCACAAATACTCTGGACAATGTAATCTTTCTGTTTATACAGTCTAGATGGAACACAAGAGGAGTGAAGCTTTCCCCCATTGGCCTATCACTATGCCACAAATTAGAAAAGGCCGATTTTAAATGCAAATTTTGGGGTTTTTTTTAAAGGATTGCCAAGCTGAAATGTGCTGAGTTGCTGCCTGCATTCTGAGTGTTCAGAATGTGCTAGATTTGGTAAAAGACTATAATTTTCTGATATAATAATACAGCTGTTGGGAATTATGTGGTATCCAAATTCATATAAATTTTCCCAAGAAGCAGAAACAGTCCCACTCAACCCCAAAGACAAAGAGGAATCAGAAAGTAATTACTGGATAGCTGCACATCTCAGACTGTTTTGAAATGTTACCAAGAAGATATCAAGGATGTGAAGCTGAACCTGATGTCACAGTCCCAGTTCTTGCTTGTCAGGAGAAAGCAGCAGAAGAAAGAGCTGATAATTGATTCAGTAAGGGTGGCAGATCACGAATGATTTGAAGATAAGAAACTAAAAATAGCGGAAAAATATAGGAAATTACCTTCATGATGATAGTTCTGGGTTTCATACAACCAATTCTCAAAAAAAAAAAAAAAAAAAGCTCCATATTCAACCACTTTTTGCCCGTATGAATATCTTCTAATCATTTCAATTCTCTAATATGTGAAAAAGACTGATTTTTTTTCCATCACAACTTTGAAAATCAACATGTTTCAGCCAAAAAATAGATAGCTTTTTCCTTTTACATGCTTGAGAGCAGAAATGAAAAAAATATTTAAAGAAAAAAACCCCTAACATTGAAAATACAATTTTCAGGAAAATAACTGCTAAAATGAAATTGAGAAACCCGTTGAAGTTAGTGGGACCATATACCTAAGCTAAGAAAAATGCCTAAATTCTTTAATGATTTACTGTTTTTGTGATATAGGTAGAAACCACACAGCCTGAAAACTCAAAAAGACTAGTGAAAGCAAAAGAATAAATGGGATGGGACTGTGATGAGTAGTAGAGAAGGCAAAGCTGAAACCTGCCATATTAAAAGAGGAAAGCAATGAACTGGATGAGGTCACTTTGTTAGAATCATAAAAAAAATAAAAATCTTACACCGCATCCTGTACATTAATTAGCAGTAATGAAAATAATTCTTCCCTCTAGCTTGAAACTGCGGCTAATTACAATTAAGTGTTCATTACAAGCTAACATAATTAGACCTTCACCATGTTTCATAAATACAAGGCTTAAATTATGCAGGGAGAAAGTGTCCTTTGTAGTGATTTCCTGTCTGTCTGCTTTTCCATCTATTTCCACAGCTGTTTCTTAGCTTCTTTCTTAGATGATCCCACTGTGTGTGCTAGACCTGATTATTGAGGCAGTTTCTTGCCAAGCCTGAGACACATTTATGCTGTTTGTCCCTTGTGTCAGGCAGGATCAGTAAGATCTAGCTACATAGAGGATTCCAGGAACTGCAGCCTCAGTGAAGATGTGCTTTTATGCCTCAGATCCCAAATGCATAGTTTAAGTAATACACTTTTGTAAAATGAGGGAAGAAGGCACTAAAAAAAGGAAAAAAATACAAAGATTTTCTGCCCTTCTAAAAATACAATTTCCTTATAATAAAGCATCCTATACTTCAACTGATGCAGGCTACTTATGTCTGCAGTGGATTTTTGCTGATTTTTGTTTTCCACTGAGATGTGGAGGATAGGAAAACAACAGTGTATTTCATTGCAACTTCTAGCCAAACCAAAAGTATTGTTCTTTATTTCCATTCAGGGATAAAATCGTTCACTTGTTCTTCATATTTTCTCCCCCACATACTAATTTAGATATATGTTGCACATGAAAATAGTTCAGTTTAACCTTGTCCCTTCTGTCTCTCTCTCTCTTCCACCTATATTTTTGTTGAGTCATGAAACTAAAAATACAGACATTATACTAGGAAGCAGTTACTAACATCTAGCTGTTCTCATTGTTATCTGGAAGCTGGAAGAAATACCTGCTCTAGCACATTGCTGCCAGAAGACCTACTGTTTGTCTCACCAGCTCACAGATGAGGTGGGATGTCACCTGCATTGTCACGTGGTTTGCTCTGGTCATTAGCTCTGGAAGAGCTAAAGGTGACAGAGAGATTTGGGGCAGTTATGGCTGAGCAAGGAGTGCAGTGATGCCTGCCTATAGAGGAGGGATGGAGAATGGAGAGCTAATTGAGCGTAAAAACTGCGATGGAAAGGCAAACAGTGAGAGAAGAAGAGAGAGTGGCTGAAGATGAAAAGGCTGTTCAGCAAAGTGAGCAAATAAGCAAACAAAGGAGATGTCACAGGCAGCCATTCCACTGGGCTGAGCAAAATAAGCAAAACTGAGCCTGGTTCGTATGTAGCAGGAGGCTGCAGGGAGCCCAGGGTTCAGCAGGGCTTGCCTTTCCCCTGCACTTTGTTACCTGAGACCTTAATGACAGATTTTTTCAAAACAGATTTCTCACCATCCGTTCTGGCCCTTTTTCAATCTAGGCAATTCTGTTCTAGTAGTTGTCCTAATATCATGTTGATATTTCATTTTCTAATGGCTTCACTACTTTGCCCCACCTCCTGTACTGGTATCTTGTGCAGTGCTGCTGTAGACTCTTGAACTGCTGTTGCATGTTGAGGTGAAGCAGCTTCTGCCACCTTAAAGTGTGTATGGTTATTCCCTGGGATGAGAAGCACAGGTCAGTGCTATCTAATAAGGCTTTGCCTTTGTAAAAAGCCTTTCAACTTGAAATAGGAGTGATCACATTACAGAGTAATGGTAGAGTAAGGACTGGAACTGAGATCTCCTAACTTATAATCCCCCACTTTGGGAAACTCTATGTAATTTCACAGCTAAGCTTTAAGATGAAAGAAGGGAGAGTCCTTTACAGACTTCTAAAACAGCATATTCTGAAATGAAAAGTCATAAAGCCATTCAGGTTGAAAGGGACCTCATGAGTTCTTTAGACCAAACTCCAGCTCAAAGCAAGGTCAGCTGGGCAGAGGAGTCAGGCTACTAAGGACTTTATCCCCTGGGACCCTAAAAATGTCCAGTGATGGAACCAGCACATCGCTGTGCAACCTCTGTTACTGCTTGTGTGTCCCAGGGTAAAAAAATATTTCCTTGTGTCTATGTGTAATCCTTCTTGTTTCAGTTTATGCCTATTGCCTGTCATCCTCCCACCATGCTTGACTCTGTGTTCTTTGTGACACTATCAGAGATAGTGTCAAACTGCTAGGTGTCCCCCGAAACCCAACTCTTCTTCAAGCTGAACAAGCCCAGCTCCGTCAGCCTCTCTTCTGTCTGGGCAAATGCTCCAGACACCAGTCATCACAATGGCCCTCCACTGAACTTGTTCTGATTTATTGATGTCCAAGTTGCATTTGAGGCCATGTTCTAGATGTGGTGTAATACATACTGAGAAAATCACTGCCCTTGATGTACTGACTGTGCTGCTGCTAATGTGGCCCAGGATGCTCTTGGCCTTTATCATTGCCAGGGGTACTTGCTGATGGACAACCAGGTCAGCATCTGCCAAGACAGGATATTCCTTCTGTACAGAGCTGCAGGCTGTGTCATTGTGAGTGGTTCTTCCTTCCCACATGCAGGACTTGGTATTGGTCCTTGCTGAATTTCACAGGGTTCCTGTTGGACTATTCTTCCAGCCTCTCACTCTGAACAGGAGCCCTCCCTTTGATTGTGTCAACTGCTCCCCCTGACACTTTCGCCAATCTGGTATCACATGGAGGCTTGCTGATAGTGACATCCATGGCTTCCTTCCTCCAGAGCATAGATGAAGATGTGAAGGATAGGCCCCAAGAGTACTCTGCTTGCTGCCTCCAGATAGAGTGTGACCCATGAATCACTGCTCTCTGAGCATGCCCACCACACTGGTTTTGAATCCATGTAATTGTCTCTGCATCCAGTCTAATGTACAAGCTTGAATATGTGACTGTTTTGGGGGAAAGTATAGAAAGCTAAAGCTAAGGTAAATGGCATGCATTGCTCCTCCCTTTTCCCCAGATCCATTCGTTCCATCTAGAAGGCAAGCAGGTTGGTCAGGCCTGATTTATCCTTGGTAAATGTGACAGCGCTAAGTAAAACAAGCAAAGAAAGAAAAGCATTATTCTGTTCTTTGTGCAAGAAACCCAACTTGTCTTTTCATGGGCCAGTTAGTATTTTGTTACCTTTAATAAACAATTTTTTTTTTTTGCTGTGAGCCCCTTCACCTTTTTGGTAATTCTTGTGAATCATGGCCAAAAAGGGGAACATGAATTCTCAGTCCTGGGAAAATACAGCAGAACCCTTTGTTTATTCAGTCTCTCTGCTTGACAGCTTTCTAGGCTTCACCCAGGTGTCAGTGGAATATAATGCAAAATTTATATTTGTCTAGCTGGTTCAGTCCCCATCAGCTAAATACTCAAAAGAAGATTGGTTTAAGAACAAAACCATTCACCTGGCCTGATGCCCTTGCATAGTTTTGTGTGGTTTGAGACTGGCACTCTGCTGATCACTGAATCTGCAAGTGCCACTTCTGAATGCAGTAAAGTCTAAGTCCCATAATTCCTCATGGATTTAAACTGAGCAGTGTTTAGTTTTCTTTGAGAGGCTGACCTCTAGTGTTTCAATATGACAAGCTCAAGAGAAGAGAAGCAGCAGAGGAAGGAATGTTTTATGGAGTGATGCTCAAAATATGTCTGCGTTGACTGGCATTTTATAAGCCTGCAAGATAACTTATTTAATAATAAAAGAGGAAAGGTTGCTATGGTATCTTGAGGTGTATTTATACTGCTATGGCCACATAAGGATTCCAAGATATTTTTAATCTTTATTTTAATTACTGAATTCAATTTTTTGAAATTGCAAGGGCATCTTACATTTTTTGATTATGCTGTGTTCTCTGAGATTGAAATATTAATTGAAACAAGAGCTGTCTCACTCTTTTCTGAGAAGAAATCAAATAATCTCTGAAGCCTTAGCTATATGCAAGATTTGATTAAGAGTCTCATGGAGGTGACCAAAACAGCCAGTGCTGAAACACAGTTATATTATACGTGAAAAGCGTGAACTTAGTCTTAGAAGAATGACAGAGATATCTATTATTCAGGGTAGGTTTGTGTGTCTGCCTATGCAAAAATCCAAAACACAGGCTTTAGGTCAGACCCCACGACAAACCATGGTTCAGCTATGAGGTATTGCGCACTTTTGACATCCTTCTGTGTCTACCCCCGGATGATGTCTGGGATAGTGGAAAAGGCACTTGATTGTTTTGCTGATGCAAACATGTGTTTATAAAGCAAAATAAGAAGTGCTTAATTTCTTACTATGGTACTCTAGGAAAACCTGTTTGCTCCCTCATCACATTCATGTACATTTTGTAACATTTAAAGCTTATTATGCATTTTTTTTTGGTATGAAGTTATATAATGTCAGTTGTGGACAGAGAATGTAACTTTTTGAAATAAGAATGAGAGCTTCCCTAGAACTTAAAAAGCAGTACAAACATTTTGCCACAGCAGAACAGTCTTAGCTGTTCTTGAAATTTCTGCTGTAGAGACTCCTTTCCCCACACTTGCACCTCCGAAACCTGAATGCTGGAGGAAGTGAGGAGCAAAGTCTGTTGAGAAGCCGCTTATTGAAGCCCTGAGCTTGTTGACACATGGCTAGAACAAGACATGCTGATGAGTGGTAGCTAGAGTGAAGGATCTGGAGCACTAATTCTTCTGTCCTTTGATCTCCTGAACAGAAGTCACACCACCTGAGCCAAGGCTTTCATGTTGCCAGCTTCAGTTTCCTAGTACCTTGTCCTGAAGGTGCGTTTGTGAGACAGTTTTGTACATGAGAGCTAACACCTGTGAACAAAGGTACTGTTGTGGTGTGCTGCTTTACTCTGCAAAATGCTGGTTCATATAAGGAATGCAGGCAAACAAACTGTCTTATATTACTATAAACCAGCCATTGCTGCTTTTGGAAAGTTCTCGCAGAAGGATTCTTTCCCTTGGAATTTATTATTCCCATCCACCAATTCAAATAGCCTGAATTTGCTGACCTTCTTGCAATGGTGCTAGACTTTTTTTAAAATAAGAAATGCTGAGAAAATGAATCTTGCCTGAAGGGCTGTGTACCAAGAGCACATCTTGAAGTATCTGCCTTATTTTTGTTGAACAGTAGTTTAGTGGTCATTGTTTTCAGATATGTTATTTTGGCTTGTTTCTTTTCTTTTCACTAGGCATTAAAGTGCAAGTTAATTTAAGAAACCTAAATGAACACACATTTTTCACACAGAAAAGTAAAATGTGAGAAAGAGTAGACAAGTAGGAGAGTTCTAGAAATACAGAACCAAATCTGTTGGTGAACATCTCACGCCATGGTGGTAGGCCTGTGACAGAGAATTTGTAGCATGATTGAAAAATATGTATGTTACTGTCACATTAAGTATTTTACAGTGCACTTCTCACTGGGGGGCTTGAAATCTCAGGAGCCTTTTTGCATGTCTGATTTCTCTGGAAATTGTTACATTTGTGATGTTCTGTTTTGCTGTAGTACATAGCTCTGTAAGAGGGAAAAGTTACATAGGCCTATGCTTCCCCTTTACCCTTTTAATACCACTCCTCATCTGTGTTGTTAAAACTGACTATGGCATCCTACTACAGACTTTTTTGCAAGGCAACAGGTACTGAATAGATGGCCAGAAATAGCTCTCTTCATGTCAGTAAATTCAATTAAGCCATTCTGAAAATGAGTGTACCGAGGCAGAGGCATCTCTTTAGTTAATCACACCTCTTCTGCTATTGTTACTATTCCGCAATTCATGGTTCTGAGACAATGTTAGATATACCCCAAACATACAACATTAGCTATATCTCAAACATGAGGGGAAAGAATTAAGAAATAGCCGTTATCTCTGCTGGTAGTTTAAATCCAGGGCAGTTTAGTATGGGTAGCAGCAAGGTTTATGGTTTCAGTAAAGAGAAATCAATTATCAGCTTCACAGATAAAATGAGGTCGTGATGCTGGTGTTGAACTCAGTAGAGACCAGCCATTTGGGCAGAGGAGCTAACACCCCTTCAAGATATGTTTTTGAAGAACAGGAAAGCTGCATGTTGCCCATGCAGAATGATAAAATTTGCATTACTGGTACTAGTGCATCACCTGCTTTAAAGAGAAACTAAAGTTTGTAGAATTGACTGTTACTAGCTTAGATGCATTTCATGGCAAAAAAATATTTTTAGGATTGAACAGTGTTTATGAGTAAAATAGATCCACAATCTTACTGTATGAAGGCCTAAAATTTGCTACAGATCCAGAGAAATCACTTTGAATTAAACTTTCTTAATTTAGGAATTAGTACCTGGTAATATTAACATATCTGCATTGTACTGATTTCTGACCTGTTTACAGCTGTCTAGTGTAAAATTGTGTTAAAAAGTTACACGTAAAATGTTGATGACTTGTAGACTTTAATCCATTACAAACAAATAAACCTTTGTATGTAGACAGCATAGAGCCATTTCCATTCTGAAGGATCCTTTGTTAAAGAACACATGAAAAAAGAATTACTAGAGAAACAAGTTTCTGTCTTTTTTTGAAAAAGGAAACATGAAAACACACAAAATGGGTAGTTCTATTCCTTACACACTCAATTTCCTTTCAGGCTGAATTAGTAGGGTTTAGCTGACACTGCAGACCTTTGTATGGAGTCTAGATACATTATGCTCCTGCTGTGGTCAAAAAGGAGAAATTGATTTTTCAGGTGTCAATTATATCTTCTTTAATATTTACCTAAAATCAGGGAGATAAAGCCATACTTTGAGAGAACAATTTATTTCTAATAGGAACAGAGCTCCATTAAGTTCTATTTTACACTGATACTTAATTCTTTTACAGGATAAAAAAGACGCATCATTCTTTGTAAATATTGCTGTGTGGGTTCTCCTTGGCTTAAATATTTCCTTTTCTTTAAGACATCATTTCCTTGCCCTGTACTATGACTATATCATTACAGGACTTCTGTAGAGCCTTTGGCATGTTCTTCATGTTGTGGATGTACCCAACCTCCTTCGACTTGACCTTTTACAATTATATAATGCTCCTGGCTTTTCTCTGTGCTTCTCTCATTCCATGTACTAGTTTTGGCTACCAGCCTTTTCTCCATATCCCTCCACTTCTGCTTTGTATATCTGGGCCTGCTTTCTTTCTTTTAAGCATTTTAATTATAAGGCTCACAAAACCAGAAGGATTTTGGTAATTTTTGGTCAGAGATGTCCTTACTTCCACTAAAAATTATCAAAGTTGTTTCAAAAATATTTAGGTTTTGAGAAAAAAGTATGCTGCATTAGTAAAAATCCCTCAAGAACTGTAGCAAAGTGTTGCTTAAAGACCAAACTGCAAAGTTTTGTTTTGGTTTGGTTGTATTGAAATGTTGAAATGTTTTGCCTTCTCCAAAATTTTCGAGGGGTGGACTTCAACCGAAAATAAATCTGCCAAGTTTGCATGCATCCAAAAGTATTTGATGACAATGCATTTTGTACTAATGCACTTATTTGTTGCACTTGTTTTTAAGTGCTACTGTTTCTTTGGTCATAGAAGTCTTTCTGATACTGGTAGTATGAGGTAGTTTGGTTTCTTATTTAGAAGGAGCTGAGTCCCATCAGAGATGATCTGCCTGTAGACCAAAATATGGATGAGAAGCTGCGTACTGATGTTACCCTCCTGTTTGATTTGAATCTGCATTTAGGTGCATCAGTAAAGGATCATACTATAACCACAAAAATACAAAGGCAATTGTGGATGCCTACAAAAAGGGCTTCTTTATTTGAACGCTAGACACTTAAAATACTTTTGAATGCCAGGCCCTTAAAATCCATCCCCATCTCAGTGATTTGTACATGAATGATGTTTTACGCAAGGTATTTTATGAATTCTAGACAACTACAAAAAAAAAATCTCTTTATAACATTTTAACTTTTCAGATAAGGTCTGAAGCCTTGAGAAAAAGGGGATCTCATTACTGACTGAGGGAAAAATCACAGAGCTTCTGTGAGCGTGCCATGCCCTGGGTCAGACCCAGAATCATCCCTTGTTGCGCAGAGGTGGTGTGGTGTTAGCCTGTACTGTTCTTGAACCAAACCTAAATGCAACCTGCTTGCTTTGTTTTTCACTGCTGCGTGTGATAGATTTTCTCTGCTGCCTCAGACCTGTCTCCAGAAAAAAATTGATTATGGTGGTATGTTCATGCTCTTTCTTCCTCTGTCAAGTTGTTGGTTTCATCAGCTCAATTTTTATGTTCCAGTATGTGTGTGAACAGTGGGAATGTTTGAATGCCTAATAGTATTACCATTTGCCAAACTAATCTACTTCTAGTACTTAAAATTCAACTTCACATAAAATCTGTGGCAGCAAAAGATGGATGCTTAGTAGAACCTGTGATAGTTGACAAAAATATTTTGAACTCTAGGCTGTAGTCAGAGCTATAACTGCAGAGGAATTAAATAACAGATTTCATTATCATGCTATTTTAGGAGAAAGACATTAATCAGAACATTTGTTTTTCAAAAATAAATATACATCATACTGACAAGAATGGACTGCTCTTGCTAGCCAGACTGCTTAACAGTAAAATTTACGTAGGCTGTGGCTTGAACATAGAGTGGAATATAGGAGTAGCTGTTTGTCTTAATATTGTTGACTTGCTGAGATGTTCTGGCACCTCATAGTGCAAGGTCTTTGATAAGTTTAACTCCATAACAGTGGGTTGAAATAATCGCCCCAGCCTTGTTATTGTGTAAGATACCGCGACATGTATATATTATGCAGCTTAAATATTGAATGCATATCTCACTGTATGTCAATATTTTTTCTCATGGATGGAAAAAACCCTCACATCATGTGGTGAGATTGCATGTGGCATTTTTGCAAAGAGCAAAACAGTTACAACAGCCCCCATAGCCTGGTGATAGCTCCATTTTTATAGGGTAAACTGTTTTCTGGTGCTCCTTTGCGCAAGTGAGATTGCTGGTGCCACTCTTCATTTAATCGTGAACTACATGTAAAATCAGCATCTGGACCTCTGACTCTACCAGGTTAAGCTTGGTGCAGCTTGAAACTGCAACATTCCTCTGGCTCCATGGCTGCTCCTGAGCTCTTAGCCGGTGGGAGCTGGCAGAGACTTTTCTCTTCATGCCTTTCCACCTTTGCACATTGTCTTTCAGGCTCAGGCCTTCCTCTCTTGAATTTGCCCCAGAGTCGTTGTTCTGCCTGCTTCATTTTGCCAGTCTTAGCATTTTAGTCATTGAGCAGTTTCCAGTTATTGCCAGGATAAATAGAATACCTTCGGTCAAATGTCACCTGTGTTTTTACTGTGAGAAATTGAGCCAGAAGCAGTACGGTTCCTGTTTATCAAAAGTGTCAGATCCAAATTAACGCTGCATGACGTTTGAAAAAGGAAGCTGAAGTAAAGGAGGAGCCTAAGATTGCCCTTACAATGGCTCATTTGAGGCCATTGGGAAATCAGTGGGAAGTCAATTGTAAAATCTGGGTCTTTGGCCAGTGTTAGACATATCTTGTTCCCTATGCATCCAACCTAAGGGATATGCTTTGGAGCTACCTGTCTTATTGACGATGCACCAAGCCCCAGGATTTCTCCTTTCCCTGAGCTCAAAGAGATGATAGCACCACAGTGGCATCTGGCAGGGTTAATTAAAAGATTTTGCCATGACACTTACACGTAAAAGAAGAAGGAACCTAATTTTTCAGAGATTGTTTATCCTGATTATCATAGGAAAGAAATAGTTTGCCAACAAACCTCAGGGCTATTAACACCTTCAGGTGATAGTCAGGTTACCCATCAAAAGGAACAGGGAACAGATTCTCCTTGGCTTCAGTTCTGAATACTGGATGCCTGGATAAGGTTCAGGCTTCTCTGAGCTTGGGATTTTTCAATCTGACCTGTAGATTGGATTTTCATTGGACAGAATTTTTATGGTCACTGTTGGGAGGGTATTAGCAAGGTAGCAAATTTGGTGCAAAATAATAATTTCCCTAATTTAAAATTTTGACTTCTACTCTGTTGTCTACACAGATTAAGTACAGCAGTCACTTTGTTTCAGATGTCAGTGCGTAATCCTCCTTGCTTTTAACATGGTATGACCAAAATGCAGCAGCGTGCAACCAGGAGGGGCAGGTTGCTTATCTTTTCCCCATAACAGCCAGGTAGCCCAACAGACAGCACACTGCAGCTCTCAGCACAGTGGCAGTGCTACTCGGCACTGGGCTGTTTCTTTTGACTTTGTCTCTGCCTCAGATAGAAATGTAAATCCCAGGGCTTAGGGTGTGCTCTGCTGGTATGATGGCATGAAAAGGTTTAGCTCAGGAGCTTTGATTTTCATTGGCTTCCAATTTTCCTCATTTTAGAAAAAAAGCCTTGGGCAAGAAGTTTTCCCATCCTGCTCAGGTGGGATTTGAGTTCTTACTGAAATAAGAATGTGCTAAAATTCAGAATTTGTAGATATGCAAACAGATCTTTTAATTGTTGTGCAATTGCATGGGGAGTAAACACATCAGTGCCTGCAATTAAAGACTCAGTAAGCAGTTGAAAATGTTTTTATAAATTTTCATGTGCATTCCCAAATGCACAGGTAGGCCTATTATAGCATATTCTTATGACTCCAGAGTGTACAGGAGAACCTGACTTTAGCATGCATGGCTAGGTTGAATATTTTAGTCCTGTAGACAACAGCAAACATGCATTTTATGTTTAGCACAAATTAGCCATGCAGGATATCAAATGAGTGCCTGAGGGGAGGTGGAGTGTGTTGAAATTAGAGTTCAAATGAAATCTGTTTAGCATTAACGCAGTCAGATCCTGAGCTAGATTCTCCACTGCTGTCAATCAGTCCAGCTCCATTAACTTCAGTGGAGCTGTGCCTCCATGTCTGCTGGGGAAAAGGCCTACTCTCAATATTGTGATTAAACACAGCATAGTTCTATTAATAGATGAAAAATACTTTTGTGTAGTTTTTGGAATGTAAATTTACTCTCACTAACTAAATGTTACTCTGTAAATTAGGCTTGACCCTGGTCTGTATACAGTTCTGCTTGCCACTGTCTGTCATCATGAAGAGCTGCTGCAGAGGGGGTCCAGGTCTATAGAAGAGGAGAGGATCTCTATGTGGGCCAAGTAGGACTTGGTTAGATCCTGACCACCTACTCTACCAGTGGATATGGGAACTGCACGTCCTTACCAAGCAGGAGACTTGAACTTACAACATCCTATCACCTTTCCTATCTTTTAGTGCCTGCAAATTGCAACTTGACACTCAGGCTGGCATTTTCAAAATAGCTAGATGACTTAGAATCTGGAGGCATGTTCCTTTTCAGTAAGACTCAGGGTCTTAAATATATAGAATTCTTAATCATTGTTTCTTGAAGCCCTAAGTCCTGAAGATATTTTTTAAAATTGCCTCCTCTGATATGAAAATGATAGGCATTTTCAAAATATCATAGTTTAATTAGCTTACCCTAACAAAAGAAAGACAACGTGAGCATTCTTTCTGTCTGCCAGTTTTAATTACCATAGCAAAGAAAGAGGAACAAAGACTCAAACTCATTTGTCCTGTTTGAGTTTGATGATTTCTCAAAACAGACCATCAGGCTTCCTGGGAAGGGGCAGAAGGTATCCTCATAACAATGTAAGTCAAGCCCTCTTTAATTAGAGTACAGAAGAAGTTTTTGATAGTTGTTCTCTTGTGACTTGAGTTAGCATGGGAAAAGAACTGAAGAGTAATTGGGTTAGAAGTTAGGGCTGATAGAAGGGTTTGAAAGGAAAAAATAAATGTATCTCATGTCTAGACAGCGTTTCTATGTTACAGACACCACAGCTACAGTGTTTATACTGTCTCTAATATAATTTCCAACTAAAGAAAAGGATTTAATGTCTTTGCTGCTGATGTGTAAGCCTCTTAAATGTGGGATGGACTGTTTTGGCATGCCTCAGTAAGTATTGCTCAATTAAGCCTGAGGCTTTGCTAGATTTGGCAACTAATTCTTAGGGTTTTATCTTTGGATGGTTGCTTCAAATCAAGACAGAGACCTTTGTATGCCAGCATAAAAAGTTTCACCAGGGTCCAGTAATCACTCGTGTCATGCACTGCATGCTTCGTCACCCCTAAGCAATAGCAAACAGCAGCACCTCCTTAATCGTTTACCTCACATTCTTGGACTTGTAAATACTCCCATTTTTTAAAAGGCAGATAATGAATAAATTATAGCTGCAGTCTCTTTTCCACCTCGAGGTTATGTTTATTCTTGAAATGCAAAACAAAAAAAGTCATGAATACAATAGTAGCATCTTCCACAGAGATTCAGTTTAGGCACATACACTGCTCATTACATTAACTATTGATATAAGACAATCCTGATGTTACTTGGGCTAAGGTTTCTAAAAAGCAGAGCCTCTGTTCATTTTTTTGTAAGCCTTAGATGTGCCAGATTCCCAGGGTTCTTCCTAGGATGCTCACAGACTGTGTGGGGAGATCTCTAGGTGCCACTGCCAGGTTGTAACTCCATCAAATGAGGGGAGTTGTTAACTCCCTTGCACTCAAATCTCTGAGGAGGTTTCATCTCTCCTTCTAACTTTATATCCTCCTCTGGCACCTCTGCAGTGATGCTGGCTGAGATCGCTCTTATTTTCTATCATTGCTCCTATGAAAGTAGCTGCAAATGAGACAACCGTTGATACTTGAGTTCTCTACTCTTGGTTCATCTTTTATTGCTGGAGAATGAACAGCTCTGCTTTTTCCTTTAGTGAGATATATAGAGGCGAGGAACCCAAGACCACCTCCAAGTTACTATGTTAAAATAAACACATTGTGAGTTATGACACTTCACACACTATAAGCTGTAGTTGCTTGTAGTTTATGGAGCTATTACAGGAAGAAAAAAATCTGTATATAAGTTTTCTTTCATTACATGACTGCAGACATTTTCTACAGTATTAGCAAGCCTGTTATCTCCTGTTTATATGCTAAATCCTATTCATATCAATGAGAGATTTAGGAAAATAATGTTCTGAATGGCATAGTACAAGGCATAATATAAGAACCTCAAAAGAAAAGGAAGCTACTTCAGGTGCCAGTGAAATTATCTGAGGGGTTTTGCTCTTAATAGTCTGATCTGCATGTGTTGCTCTGTGTAGAAACACCTACATGGCCCATTGGCAGATGGAGAAGTGTGTGGTATTTGAAATATTAGAAAAATATCTATTGGCTGATGGGGAAATAATGTATTATTTGATGTATTAGAATAATAAAGAATTTAAATTAAACTTCCTAGCTTCATATTTGCAGATAATTAATATTGCACACATCACCTGTTGCTGTTTCTCAGGTAATGGGTGGGAACCTGCTAAGAAAGTCTAATTTGGTTTCTTTAAGTTTACTTTCTATAATAGGACAGTAGATATAACTAGCATATCATGAAACTTTATTGTGACTAGTGAATTAAAAGTGATAGGTGTCAGAGAGAGCTCTCTCTTAATCTGTCGTGAAACTTTGGGTTGCCAAACAGCAGTGTAAACTCCATTCTTGTTATTGTCACTTCATTTGCTGACAGACAGCAAATCACATTTAGATCTTTCAGCTGCAAAAACAGGATGTAAAGTTAAAGATACTTTGGAAGCTACTGGACAGTTAAAGGACTAGAGAACAATGTCTAGAAGAAATTGCTAAATGATACAACCCAGTCAGGTGGAATTGTACACAATGAAATGGTAAACATACGCCAGGCCAAAATCCATGTGCATTGAGGTGTGCTGGATATACCAATGTTATTCCCACACTTGGCCAGAAGTGTCATTAATGCCCAGGAATTCTGTTATCTGATCACTTACACTCAAATGTCCTTTAACTTTTTCATGGAGAAGGTTAATGATTGGACTCTATCTTAATCTTAAAGGTCTCAGTCTTGATCTTAAAGGTCTTTACCAGTCTAGGCGATTCTGTGAGAAGTCTTAGTATTTTGAATAGACCCAGTGTCTTTGTATTGACATGAGTTTAAAACATAATTTATCTTAGATAGGTATAAAATGAATGCCTAGATACCATTTACCCAATTACAGGCACCTTCCATGAATTTTCAACTCTCAGGAGAAACCCAGACCTTGCCCATCTCTTTCCAGCATCCTACTAGAGACTTGTAATTGGATACTTGGCTCCATACAGAAGGGAGGAAACATTTTGATAACATGATTCTCAAAAGTCAATAAAATGTGTAGATTTATTGTTCTGATTCACATGCAATGTTATGGAAATATGTACTAAGAAGGAAGTATAGCTCTGCAGACAATCTAAATTCAACTCTTTTCAGAAAGTAAAAAGAAGTTAAATGCAGGAGTTGTTTTATCTTGACATTTACTGCATTATACTTCCAATAAGGAGTTTTCAGCATTTAATACATACATTTGGGGTTTTCTTTGGTAACTAGTATTGCCCTTAGGCAATTAAGTTAGATAGTCAACATCTTCAGGTCTGTTACAAATACAAGTCCTACAAATAAAGCTGAAAATTCTCATATTAAGGGTTTTTTTTTCTCTCTTATCTCTATGTATTCTAAAAGCTGTAAGGATGTGACATAAATCAGTGTAACAGTAATTCTTTCACAAATGCAGGATAATTTTCTGATTATACTGCTTTAGAGATTAATGTTTAAAAAAGAAAGCTGTACAAAATGATGTACAGAGGTTTCTTGTTTTGCAGGGATTACAATAAAGACTGATAAATGGTATCATTAAGTTGCGGATTCTATTCCAGTGGAGCTTCCTGCCTTATTGAGTTTGGAGCCTGTGTATTAGACATGGTTATTTTTTGTCTTTCCTGAACTTGAGCAAGGTGACGATGGACTTTCAGAATAAACAGACCCTGCCTCTGCAAGAGCTGGGGCTCTGCTTTCCAGTTGCTACAGGATAAATGATGCCCCAAGTTCCTCAGCTTTCTGTGTTTGAGAGCTCCCTGAGGCTTACAGTTTACCTTTTCATGGATATACCTTAAGCAAAAAGACAGAGGGCAATAGATCAAATATACACGAAGACATCAGTCTTTATTTAGGTAGCCCAGAAAATACATTCTGTCTCTCTCCATAGGTATAAATATATGTGGAGGTGTACATCTATGATTATTTGAGGTTATGCTTCCTTCTCCATATTGGGATGCTTTTCTGGAACTGGGTCACTGCTTAGGTGCTCTGGTTTAAAACTAGTTGTTTTAAACATCTAACTTTTCTGTTTCTGAGGAAATGGTATTCCTTCTGGATCCATCTTCTAGAAGAAAACCTTTTGTCTGCCAAACTCTTATCTAAACTCATCCCAGTTGAATGGGTATGTACAAAGATGTACTCATTCTCCAGTGTCCATTATCTGATATAGCCTGTATTGGTAATGAGCAACATATTCACAGAAGGATCTGGTAATAGAGATATTTAATTAAATCAACTAGAAATCAGATAATTTATGTAGTCAAATTTCTCAGATAATGACAAAGGCTATAAATGGCTTAAATTGGTACCTGGTGAAAATGCAGGGAGAATAGTTGACATATTTTTCATGTGGAGTTGGGGCTACTGCTGTTTTGTGAGTTTGAGATCTCATCAACATAATCAATTAGGCAATTCTAAGTAATACAGGTGCAAGAGTTCATATGTTTTGTGAAAACAAAGCTGTCTGTCTTTTATTTGATGGATTATATTTAGCACCATTTCAGGCTGAGTGCTGGTGTGGGGCTTTCAGGTTATGCCAAGAAAAACATAAATTCAAATAGTGGAGTTAACATCCTATACCTGCTCCTTTCTTCCTCTGCCTGCCTGAGTCCTCCTCCAAAGCTGGAATCAGAAGAGCCTATCATAAATCTCTAAACACAATATTTTACTAGAAATCTCACAAAAAAAAAAGTTAAAACCAGTGGATTTTAAAAATGGCTTTGTTTTTAAAGTATCTGCTTATTATGAGGTGGCAAAACTGATTTTTTTTTTTACTCCCTTGAGAAAAAGACTTTTAATTCATGTGGTGTCTTGACCATTTTTTCCTCCTTGACAGAATCACAAGTATCCTGTGCTTGTTGGAAGCAGATTTTGACTTTCTGAAATTAATTGTGAGACTACATAGCCTTAGATGGCTGCTGAGAAAGTAAGAAAGTAAAACATAACTAGCTCTCTGTAGATGGCCAACAAATGAAAGTCAGAAATAGGACCTGATGTATATAATAAACAGCACTTAGCGACAAAGCCCCAGTGATCAGAAAGGCATGTCGCCTCTGGGAAGCAGCCTTCAGGTGAGCAGCACCAGTCTGAGGCTTCTGGAATGAAGGGGGAATTTACAGTGCCATAAATAAAAGGAATAAGCTTGAAAAGAATTAGTGCAAAATCTGTGGTACAAAAACCTTGGTGATATAAAAGCAAGATAGTGAAGACATCCTTCTGAGGAAAATAAAACCCACTTCAGTGTTACATTTGACAACATAATGCACTCAGGAAATACTAATATTCCACAGCCATTTTATTCTCCACTCTGGTTCTTCAGCTGTATTATTTTCTGTCTTGTTAGAGAGCTGTCTGTATAGAATGCTTCTAACTGTCGCTTTAATGTGAATATTCATACTGTCTTATCCCATATGTGAATATTCTTATTACTGGCACTTATTTTTCCTCTCATTGCTTGGAGGAATTTGCAGGTGAAGTATCTTTTTCGTGTGAAGTTTAGGGCAGACTGTTCTTGTATCGCAGCTGGGAGTCAGGAGGTGGATTCCTTTTCCTGAGCAATACAGAACTCCTGTTTTGCTCCTTGGAGGGATATTGCAGGCTATAGAGAAACAGACAGGAAACCACAGGCATAAAGAAAGGAAAAAGGAGGGAGAGGGAGCTGTAAATGCAATGGTATTGAATGATACAAGAATATTCTGGGAACAATGTAGTTCTAATGTAACAATAAGGCTGGTAGAGAAAGACTCAGAAGTTTGTTATTTTAAGATCTTGAAACCCAAAATGCCTGAGGCAGTTTTACTTTAATTTCCTCTCTTGTGTGCGTAGATACACACATATACACAGAGCAGTAATAAAACCAGACTAACCTTTGTTTCAATGTGTCATTTAATCTAGTTCCTGGGTATCAGGGGAACACAGAATAAAATATTTTTTTTGGCTTCCAGAACAAAGACAGCATAGTTCTGTGCTATCAGCAAAAATCTACTATAAATGACAGCCCCCTTAAGGCCATTCTTCAGGGCTAAAAGGAAAAACAGAAAATACCCTTTTCTCTTTTATATAATAATTAGCACACTTGGTCCTTTTCAATGGGTTCTAGTTTAAGGGTTTGGAGGCTTCTTAGCATGTCCTCAACTCTTGTTGCTCCAGCTTTGCCATGCTTCAGAGAAGGACTTAATTCCTCCTCTCCTGGCATTTCTGGCTGAATGATGACAGGTTTGTCTTTTTTTTTAATTTTTCCAGGCATTTCAGAGAGTTTTCTTAAAGGACTGGA
Source organism: Coracias cyanogaster (assembly GCA_033124195.1). Taxonomy (NCBI): domain Eukaryota; kingdom Metazoa; phylum Chordata; class Aves; order Coraciiformes; family Coraciidae; genus Coracias; species Coracias cyanogaster. Next base: position 128,277 of record JAVSBS010022029.1, read on the forward strand.
AAATAGAGTTACTCCTCAAATGTCACACATCTAATATCATACAAGTATTTAGAAGTATTTTTAATTATTTTATTTTTCCATTTAGAAGTTGTTTTTCTGTATTAATTGGGATCACTATGTGGGATTTCTGGTAGTGACATGACAGTGAAGAGACTGAGTTTATGTATGCCTGGCATTTTTTCCCCTTTGTCTTTAACTGATTGTGGTCATAAATGTTCCATTTTTCACTAAAAATGTGTTTTGTATCCTAGGGAGTGGGTGCAGGGCAAAGCTAAAAATCCATTTTTTCTTTAGAGGTCTTGATCCAAAAGCCCTCTGAATCTAGCAGAAAACTTCAATCAGATTTGTGCTTTTCCCAGACTTGTTCAAAAGGTGATTTTTTGTTTGTTTGTTTTGCCTTTTTCTAAGATCTTGTGCTATAGTATCAGTGAGGCTGGACTCTAGTAATATAGGCTAAGTGTGTGCTGAAGGGAGGTCAGTTTGTAGAGGTGTGTCTTCAGTACACATGGCAGAGCGAGTGTGATCTCTGTCAGCTCTGGACATGGCATGGCATTCTGTGTAGACCAGTTAGGCTTGCTGGGTATGAATGAAGTTCTTCTAGGATCCCCAGTATTCTCTCTAGATAAAAGGAATAAGAAAGTATTTTTGACTGGAAAGTTAATTCACTAATAGAAAGATTGTACTAGCTTAAATGGTAGGAATTACATTATGTGATAACATAGCTTTTGAGTAATATCTTACTGCAAATTGGTACTCAAATTAATGAGAAAGCGAGATATGAAAATTTGCCATGGAAGGAGAGATATCATGGACTAATGCAGTAGGGAGGGAGAGATTTATTGAAAACAGTTGGAAAATGCAACCTGCTTTAGACAAATTTAAAAAATAAAAATGTGGAGGTAAGAAACTGGAGGAAAAGACAGACCAGCCCTTGCGCTGCATTGCTGTCAGGGTTTGGAGGGTCTGTGAAGCTGCTGAGCTGTCAGACTAATGCTGTCCTGCACTAATAACTTGATTATTCCCACTAAACTGATACTATGCAAAGTATATGAGACATATCGTGCAAAAAAACCTTAAACCCAAATGAAAACCCAAACCAAAAAAGGCAGAAAGTATTGGACAAAACCCAGTAGAAAAGGACATGTGTATGCTATTCTTCAACATTTAAAAGTACTTTCTCCTGATGAAACAACAGCTATGCAAATGCAAACAGGCAAATGAATGCTAAGTGACTAAAAATGATTTTTCTTGTCCTTCTGTAGTCAGACATTGGGACTACTAACAATGCAGTTTTCAGAACTGATGCATGCCCAGAGCATATTGGCAGGGATTATTAGTTGTCTTCATTTCTGAATGGAAGACTGTATCTGTTCAGATACATCAGAAAACTCAAAAACTTTACAGAGTATTTAGAGAATTAAAGAGCTACTAGGCATGTGCAGAGTGAGAAATCACTTAAACAGAAATATACAACTTAAATGGGGGGAACAGTCATGCCTTCAGGTGAAAATCTGCCTATGCCACCTCTTCAAGGTATTACAGTCTGATGCTGTATGTGGACTATATTTCAAGTAATACATCTTTTGGAGAGGTTCCTACTGTAGTACTTTATGCTTTTGTAAAAACTCGGTGTCTGCTTAGTGTCCCTTCTGGCAGATTACATGTGCACCATAAAGTCAAGGATGGACTTTTTACAGATGTCTGACTAAAAGGCCATCTTTTCATGTTGTTAACTGTATGATTAGGTTAGAGGTCTTAGACTTAGCTCAGAAAACAATGTGGGTTTTTTTTCAGAACTGGGCAAATAATTTTAATACAAACTAGTTACAGTAGCCTTATTACTCATCTAAGACTGTCAGAATTTGAAGTTATTTTGAAATATACTGGGTTTAACTTTTTTTAGAAAACAAAGCTCTATTGTGGTGTAGATCCAGGAAGCCTAAAACACCGAGTTAACAACCCAGAGACTAATGCATATATGGCTTGCAAAGGCTCATAAACTCTTTAGCTAATTTAGTAGGAGGCTCTATCCTCCAACATTATTAACAATAAAATATTTTAAATAAACTCAAATAAAATGATTGCAGGGTTTCTCCTGCTAATCCTTATGGCTGTTGTCACGTTGCAATTATTAAAGTAATGGCATTTCAATGGTAATATATATGTATGCACATAGCAGTCAGATGTTTCATTGTACTAGCACAATTATATTTGCCTTTCAGTACAGAGGTCACAATTACTAAGGCAACATTTGCCAGCTCTTATACTATAGTGGTATCCATGAAACTGCATATTTTCCCAATGACAAAACCATTTAAAACCCAAAAGTACAGGTGCTCGTAGGTAAGGTGAAAATATCTATTGTTATCACAAACAGTAGTGTAGCTGCAGTGGAAATGTTACCAGTGGTCAGCAGCATGATAGATACCTGCCTCTTTCTAGTAGCCACTGGCTGCCAGTTTAATGGCAGCACTTCTGTGGTGCTTGAATGTGATACCTTCAAATCAACTAAGAATGACAAGAACCACCGCTTGGAGGTGCCTTGCTGGCTGTAGATAGCCAGTGTAGAGTAGAGGCCTAACTTCTAGGTAGCTATATGTAAATTTAACCCTGTCTTTGGTAATGGCAGAAGGATGTAATTCTTGATCTCCTAAGTTTTGGAGTATCTGAAGAGCTACTCTTTCCAGTGGCTAGAGAGATTTTGCCTATATAAGGTCAGCGTCATCTCCCTGACTTTGGGCTTGGGACTGTATTACTGAGCAAAGCTGATGCATTGAATTTACAGAGTTGTAGAATAGTTCAAGCTGGAAGTATCTAGTCCAATCTCCAGCTGAAAGAAAGATCAGCTATAAGATCAGACCAAATTGCTCAGGACTTTATGCAATTGGGTCTTGAAAGCATCCAAGGATGGAGAGTGCACAGTCTCTCCAGGCAATGTCTGCCACTGCTAAATTTATCCTTAGGATGGAAAAAACATTTCTTCAAATGCAGTTGCAGTGCACAGCCATTGAGTCTCATCCTTTTGCCATGCACCACTACAAGGAACCTGGCTCTGTGTCTTCCATAAGCCTCCTGTTAGTTACTGTCAGGCTCCTGCTAGGTCACCCCCAAACCCAACTCTTCTTCAGGCTGAACAAGCCCAGCTCCCTCAGCCTCTCTTCACAGGGCAAGTGCTCCAGGCACCAGTCATCACAGTCGCCCTCCACTGAACTTGTTCTGATTTATTGATGTCCGAGGTGTATTGGAGGCCCCAAAGTTGCATACCACTTTCTAGATGTAGTGTAACACGTGCAGAGAAAATCACTGCCCTTGATGTACTAGCTGTGCCACTGGTAACGTAGCCCAGGATGCTGTTGTGCTGGTTCAGCCATCACCATTTTATGCTGCCATTAGTTGCCAGTTCACACAGGCCAATGCTGAACTCAGCAACATCCCCTCAGAAGACTTCTTTCAAACAGTCTTGCCATAAATTCCTGTGGGCCCAACTCCTCTGCTGCCCATTGTGGTGCCAGCATCGCCTGCTGGACACAATGGACAGAGGTGGCGCTCTCAGTGGCCCTTCACATGGAAGGACACCACTGAGATAGCTCAGCAAGAAGCTACCAGCCCCAACAGAAGCCACACCCAACAGGACGCTCCTCCAATTGATCAACTCCTGGTAAATATAATCCTAGCCTCACCCACCACCCCAACCACAACCACCTGGGTGAGGGCAGAGCCACAGAGACATAGGTGGGCCAGGTTCTGCCTCTGGAACATGAAGCCAATAAGAAAACCAAAACATTCTGCTAGGTTGTGACTCACTCATTCACAAGTCAACTCCAACTTGGGGCCCACAACTCAGGCTCCAGCACTTCAGAACCTCTTGGCCTTTATCACTGCCAGGGGTCCTTGCTGATGCACAACCAGATCAGTGTCTGCCAAGACAGGATATTCCTTCTGTACAGAGCTGCAGGCTGTGTCATTGTGAGTGGTTCTTCCTTCCCACATGCAGGACTTGGTATTGGTCCTTGCTGAATTTCACAGGGTTCCTGTTGGACTATTCTTCCAGCCTCTCACTCTGAACAGGAGCCTTCCCCTTGATTGTATCAACTGCTCCCCCTGACACTTTCGCCAATCTGGTATCACATAGAGGCTTGCTGAGAGTGGTGTCCATGGCTTCCTTCCTCCAGAGCATAGATGAAGATGTGAAGGAGGAGAGATGTCAGGACAGGCCCCAAGAGTACTCTGCTTGCTACCTCCAGAGTATGACCCATGAATCTCTACCCTCTGAGTCTGTCCGTTCTTCCATTTTCCATCTATGTAGTTGTCTATATATAGAGACTGTAATGCCAACATTCAGATACACAGCTGCCTTGGGAGAGAGCATCAAAAACTTTGAAAAGGTTAAGGTAAATTATCTCTGTTGCTCTTCCTTTTTCCTCATATCCATTCATTATTACCTAGAAGGTGATCAGTTTGATCAGGCGTAACTTACTCTTGGTAAATCTGTGCTGATGGTTTTCAGTACCTTCTCCTTCATGTGCCAGGAATGGGTCCCAAGAGGACCTACTCTGCCAGCCCTCTGCATTTATATATATATAATATATACTTTTAGATATATAAAAATATACTAAAGTATACTGAACTATATTTACATATACTTCAGTTTAGTCAGACTAGGTACAGATTTTTTCCTAAATCTATAGATACTGAACTTAATGTGGATAGTTGGGCAACCCAGAGTTCTTCATATTCTTTCTCAGTCACTGGGACTGCATGCAGTCCTTGACAAAACTGTAAGCAAATATGTTACTGAATGCCATTAACCCATGTTGATTTAACTTAGCAGCTGATGATGCTTTTATTTTCAGATTCCATTGAATAAAGTGATTTTTTAAAATACAGTTTTCTTTTAAGTTAGGCAGCTCTGCTCAGCAACAGAAATTGTTACTTCTAATGTCTCAGATTTTATCAATACCATGTTCCTTAGGGTACTGCTTTATTTGACATTTCGCACTGTCATTGTGCATATCAAACAAAAACTGCATCTACTACTTAAAAAAAATTGGGCATGTTGTCAGTTTTCCATACCCTGTGGTGTTCACTTCTACATTTTCATTATGCATCACATATCCAGTATTCAGCACTAAACTAATTTTGAACTTCTTAAATTTCAAGTCCCAGCGTTTTCCTATGAATAAGTCAGATGCTCTCTGCTCTATGTAGTGGCATCTCAGTGTGGTACATTAACCCGAATCACATTAAAAAAAATTCTGCCTCTAGATTTCTATTAAGTTATTTTTGTGGATTTTGTAGATTTTGGAGTCTATTTCGGATGTGTTCTGCTTTATCAGCATCTTACGGACCAAGCCTCTTATAGCAGGGCAGTAGTAGTTGTGCAGAGTGCAGTTTGGCAAACCTGTATGCTTACAGATTCTTTAGGTCCCCAGTTCTTCCCCCACTCTGCACTCTTCAATTCCTATTCTCTTCTTAATGTGGACATAAGCAGGCAGCTTATTTCTAGGAGCTGTAGTTTCCCACTTGGTCCTTTTCATTATCAGTAAGTTGTTGGAAGCCTTGAACTGTCAAGCAATGGTTCATAGATATTTCAGGGCTTTGGAAATCGGAGCCTAATGACCTGGAACTTTAGTGAAATTTACATATACCTGAGGCAAGAGAGACAGAACTAAATTCCTTTGATGCCTGTATTATTGTGCAGTTGAAGGGAGAGGAGGAGGTGGTGTTGGGCATTGGATTTAATTGCTAACTGCTTCCAGCTACCATCACTAGTTGGACCCAAGCACGAATGGTTTGCATGTGTGTCATTTAACTCTAATTAAATTTCTGACTGATTATTTTGCCTGATCTAAACTCAGGACATGTATGTCCTTGATGACTACTGCTTAGACAGTAAGTGACAATAACAAGTGCCCGAGGAGGCAGCTGAGAAGTGAGTGTCTGTTATCACAGCCATTATCACAGGATGGCCCTGCTGCGTGTTTTCAGCATGGTCTAGATCTCAGATGGAAGCAGCTACGTCTCATCTCAGTCATGTTCCTTGTGGTTGTACAGAAAACAGATTTGTCCTGTCTTCTCTAGCACTTAATCCAATATCCATGTCAATTTAAGATACCCATTGGCAAAAAACCATCATCAAGTAGTGGTTATGTGATTTGCATAAAGTCTTGATCTGCTTGCTTGTCTACAGACTCAGCAAAGGGTTGATATATTTAATATGGGTTCTGTTGCACTGCATCTGCTAGGATGCAACTAAAAGAGAAAAAATGGAAGAAAAAAAGAAAAATACCAGAAAAAAAATTGGGAAGTAGTTCCTTGGAACACTGGAAGGAATAATGCATGAACTAAGGTGGAAAATCCCAGTCCCAACAGGATTTTATCTCTGATTCAAATTTAGCTTTGTAAATTGTGTCTTTCATCATGATTGTGTCAGTACCTCAGAAAAGTATGTTCTTTTCTTGGCTAAAAAGCTATTCTATCATGGTCATGGACATTTTGTTTAAAAGCTCAAAGGAAAAAAAGCTCAGAAATATGGATTAATCAGAAATCAACATAAATTTAGAATTGTGTAGTATCTTGGGGTGATTTGTTGGAAACAGACAATGACTTCTGAAAAATACAACAAAATGATAGATCAATGATTGTTATTGTTGATTTGTTACTTGATCGGTATTATTCATGATTACACATTTTTTACTTACATTTTAATCTGTAGTGTATTTCAATACAGTTTACTGTATTTAGAATGTAGTGTGTGACAGCTAGAAGTTGAAAGGGTTTCTGCAGATATCTGTGGTATCTCTCAGAATGATAGATAAAGTGGTGATAGTGCTGCACTGCAAGGAACTTGGTAAATATAAGGGTGTCTGTGATACCTATGATCCTAACTTAACATGACTGAAGGCTGAAATCTTTAAGCAGCAGAAACACAAAGCGACCTTGCACATTTTAGAATATTAAGGTCAAAACCTGAAACTGAGTAAATACAAAGATTTTCTGTCTGGATCTGGAGTCATACTTAAACAGGCAAATATGCAGCTCAGAAAATGTATGTTCCTACATATTGATTAATAAAGTACAATTTCAATTTTTATACTGATTTTTAACATACCAGTGAATATATCTGTGAAATCAAGCTTGGCTTGAGTGAACACTCTGTAGATAGTAACACTTTCAACACTGGGGATTTAAAAAAAAAAAAAAAAAATTATGTAATTTTTGATTCATAAACCTCTGTAACTGCTACTGTTGACAAGCCTACTCCAAAAAAATAAGTTAAGGAGAAAATCAAGCTCACCACTTTCCTATTATTCTTCATAAAACCTCAAAATATTTTAACTATTGCTTATGTTCATCTCCTGTGTTTACTTTCTGTGTCAGCATACATGTATTTTAGTTGCATCATTTTTTGAAATAGGCACTGTCACGCTTAAGTTGAGTGATCTGTCTTTGATATTTCATGATGCAGGATGCCTAAATCCTTCACTTCAATCATGCATTTGTATTTGCTAAATACTCAGTTTTCTAGTGATGATTTTAATGTGCTTTGAAAAATGTATTTTGGAAAAGGCAATGATAGAGCTTCTCTCTCTCTTTTACTTTTCTTTCTGGTATGTAAAATACTTTTATTTTGAAGATACACAAAGAGATATCCCTGAAAAATCAGTAACAGCACTAGAGTCTGGTATTTTTGCATCTGATGCTTTCTACCCATCTTCCTTTCATGATATATAACTTCAGACCAACTGCCTCTCTATAGCACAGCTCTTTTTAACAGTAGGAGGTGGTGTCTTGCTCCTTGAACCTTTGAGCTCTCTAGATATAGATAACATAAAGACTTCCATAGTTTGTAAAATATATAGTATAAGGACTTATTTTGTTTGGAAATCCATCTGTACTCAAGAGATTGAAAGATACTGAAGAAAGCATGTAATTGGAGCACCCCACAATATTTGGCCAAGGAAGGTATCCTTAAGAAAGGAGTTTATTTCTCTTTTGAAAGCCAAGAGCAAAGAGTAGCTCACAGGCCATTGGGAGGAAAGATTAGAGAACATAGATCTTAATTGCTTTTCATTGTTTTATATAATATATAAAGTGAGGCTGGTGCTAGTCTCTTCTCCCAGGTAACTAATGATAAGATGAGAGGTAAAGGCCTCAAGTTGCACCAGGGGAGGTTTAGATCGGATGTCAAGAAGTTCTTTACTGAAAGAGGAGTTAGGCATTGGAACAGGCTGCCCAGGGACATGGTGGAGTCACCATCCCTGGAGGTGTTAAAAAAACAGGTAGATATGGTGCTTCGAGACATGGTCAAGGGGTTAGGAAGATGTTCGAAGAAGGTCGGACTAGATGATCCTAGAGGTCTTTTCCAACTGGAATGATTCTATGATAATTTTTCAATATTTCATCCTTTCTGTCTTGCACAAATGCAAAAGTGGATAAGGATAACTAAAGATTAGTTAACACTGCACATGAATAGTTTGATACTCAGGTGCAAAACCACATGCATTGCAGAGGGCATTTAATTTTAAATGGACACATATCTGGAAATAGCTTGGTTTAAGTATGTGTAAAAACTGATTCATTGCAGCATAATTCTAGTTTTGAAGTCTGTTGATTTCAATGTATTTTGGGAATGAAGTAATGCAACAGTGAATCATTTCCATCATTATTTTGGGAAAAAATATGCTGGTAGTTCTGGAGAATTTTTGTTGTATGAATCATTACTGCTTAGAGAGGGAAACAATACCTTTCTTCATATGTCTAAATGAATTCTATCTTGCATATGCATAAATGTTTCTTTTTAGGTTTCATTAGGGAAGGATTTTTTTCCTCTGTAACTAGCAGATGTGTCAGCCAAGTAAGAGAATCCTGGCATGCTGTTATAAGACAGAATCCTTAAAAATATGATTAGTGTAATAAATAAAGAGGTCCTGAAGGTTTCAAAAGCTTACTTAAGAGCAGCTTTAAAATTAACCTATTAAAAAAATAGGATATTTTCCACAGCCTTTGACAACCAAAACTGTTAATTAAAAAGAAATAACAAGTTCTTAGCATTTTTTCCATGACAAAGAGAGGGCAACATTTTGGGTGTAAATTAATGAAACGTGAGAGGAAAAAAATTTAGTAGGTATATTAATTACTATAGAAACATTGGCCTTAATGCAGCTTGTAGGAGTATTTGAGGTTGTGAGTTCAAAATATTATTTTCTCAGTCTTCATTAAGGTGTATAAATTGCATTAACAGGTAGGCTATGTGTAGTTCCTTAGCTCAAAAATGCATGTTGATAAGTATGTG
>JAVSBS010022029.1:137581-173838 GCA_033124195.1 Coracias cyanogaster
TGTCACAAATCTTAAAGGTCTGAAATATTATTTAGGTTTTTTGTTTAAATTGTCTGAGATAGACAAGCATTATCAAAATTGAAAACCAGAGAAAAAAATGTAAATATGTTCATGTAGCACAGAGAAATATTGAAACATCAATGAGGTGTGACCTCTGTAGCTCGTCAGCTAAATATTCTTACTGAGTATCCATGCAGAAATATAAAATCTTCCTCCATGTTTATTAAAACCATAACTTAGTATAAAAAGACAGATGTTTCTGGAAGAATGGGGAAAGATACATGACTAATTGTGACTAGAATACATTTGTAGTTAATGTATGTCTACCAAGTAGGAAAGGACTACAATGTTTGCCACAGAGTTTCAAAGATGTATGCCTGCTTGCAGGAAGCACTCAACTGTGGTCAAAATTGGTATTCATGTCTGACATGTTTCTGTCCAGATTTCAGCAGGTCAGGTAAAAAAATTATGCCAGTGTTGTCTTACTCAGAGAGAGAGAGAGAAAGAACATTCTTCTTGAGCTCCAGTCTGTAAAGGCATGAAAAGTGATGTGATTGATGTATGCAGAATACTGGTAGGAGTATTAGTGTGACATTAAGTATTGTGTTGGAAGACTAAAGAAAAAATATTTTCTCCTGACAACAAAGGCAAAATGGAAAATAACGGGGAAGAACAGTAGCAGTATAGGGCAGGTCAAGAAATTTGAGAACAGAAAGAATGCTAGGGACCTGTTTATCTAGAGATGTTCTAAGAAGCAGCATTAATAATGGACATGCATGGAGAAAAAAAAAAAAATCACTCTGAACCTCAATCTGATATGAAGAGTCAGGTGAACCACTCTCACACAATGTGTCAGCCTTTGTGGAAGGCATTTTTTATACAGTAATGAAACAGGTTATTAAAACCTGATCTTGTTAGTCTCTGTCTATGCAAAGATTTATTCATTCATCAAACCTGCATAATTATGAGATTGCTTGATTTAGTAGTTGCTAAAACAATGTTTTTAATATTGATTAAGAACCTAGAGAGAAGCAAGAAAAAAGAAAGCAAACCCAAAACAATAACAAAGACAACCCCCCTCAACAAAAAAACCCCCAAAACATCTAACAGCAACAAAATGCTGACAGACCTTTGTTTACTTTTAATCCTTTGGTGTGCACATTGCTTCAGAAAATAATACAGGTAGGTTCATGACTGAAGCATGAAAAATTCTTATTGTATTAGAATTGGAAAAGTACAGCCTGTTTCTTCTTCCTGAAAGAAATGCCAGATTACATGCAGACAGGAGATAGTGACAGTTGAACCTTAGCTTCTATCATTTGATCATCATTGCCTCAATAGTCATTCCTACAGAGTTCAGCTAAGGTGCAAGTGAAAAACAAAATAAGTTTCCTTTGATTGTGGGAAAGTGTGAAAGCCTTTCTTTGGTTATGAAGTCTTCTCTGGTTGAAGGACAAACTGATGAGGATCTAGAAGACTCAGAAGGTTATATTATGGCTAATTTTCTGCTTTTTAATTTTCAGTAAGAGCTGTGACACTTTGTGATATTTCATTGCATATTGCCATGGCGATATCTCACAACCCATGTTTATGGCTAGGTATTCCTTTCATATTTTATTACATGCATTTAGCACCTATCTTCCTAATAATGAATCTAGTTTCAAGTTTTCTAGTTGGCAGATTTTAGTTATTTCCTCTTGGATTTTACGTTTGCTATTAATTAATTATTTGCAGTTCATTGATGATTCTAGATGACTGTGATATATTAACTTGTGGTATTTAAATTTTAAATTTTGTTTCCTTTAAAGCATACTTTTGAAAGAGACTGTTTTGCTTTTGGATTATGCTATTTAATACATATGAGATGAAGATGTAATTGATGGACATAGGTATTGATAATGACACTGTGGCCAGTGTGGCTCATTCAAGCCTTTACTTTAGCTAGTATTTAAATAATGTGCCTAATATTGAGAATTCACTTAAGCATTTCCCTTCTGGGTGCTTGAATCTTTGCTTGCTTTTATGAAAACTAATGATCTGTTCTGCCTTTAGACCCTGAATTGAAATTGCGTTAAGGTCTACTTGTACAGGTCTGTCTTGACAGAACTGGAGCTAGATCATAAAGAAGCTGCAGTTAAACAGTCATTTTTGGGGAAAGATCTAATGATAAACATAGAAATTGTCCTAATTCAGTAAAAAAGATTCATGTGTTTTCTGCATGTGTTGTCCTTGGCTTAAAAGTATTATGATCTACTGTAAAAGCTGGCATTTTACTTGTGCCCTTGGCAGAAAAGAGAATTAGGAAGCAGAAGAAAGGACATTACACAATTGTGTAAAGTTGTTCAGCTTCTTGGTCAATTTAAATGGGTGATATGCAGTGTCACCCATTATATGCATTGTCTGCTCGGCAGAAGAGGTAGTGGGAAAAGACAGAGGCAATCATTGCACTCTTGTGCAGACCTGTGGTAAGTACATGATGTCGGTGCCCTTTTGGTGTGCACATCTCAGGCAGGACAGAGCTAAGAAAAGGTGTGAGGAAAGGCAACCAAACTGGTGTTGGGGTTGTAACTGCTGCTGGGTGAGGAGGCACTAGAATGGCTGGTTTGACATACCTGTTTTAAACAGCATGAGGCTGAGAAGGGGCAGGGCTGAGATTTACAGACTCTAGGAGGTGGTAATACAGCAAATGTAAAAGTTCAGTGCTCAGGTTATTTCTTAAAACTATTACTTGAAGCAGTTAAAGGAAATACTTCCTTATCCAGGGGTTAGTGAACACCTGGAATTTGTTACCAGAGGAGGACATGGGGCAGGCTGTATCAGCAGGATCAGAGGGGCATTGTGCACATTTATGAACCAGAGGTTCACAATCAGGAACAGGAAGGGATGTGACCTCCTTTATCCCAATGGTAACAGCTGTGGATACTTGGAGAGTGTGAGAGGAACCGACAGCAGATAGTGCCCAGGCATCCCTTGACCAGTGTCCCCTGCTACCACAGACAGACAGAAGGAGTGCTGGGCAGGGAAGATGACCTGTCCAGTGCCATGTGGCATTGCTTGCACACTTAGCTTTTGCTTTAGCTGGATTTAAGTCTAGCTGGGATGGATACCTGTAATGATCTACTCATAGTAGAACAAATCTGTGCCTAGGATAATTTATTTTACTATTTAGACAGCTTTTCCATCCTAGAGTGATGGCCTTGACCCATTTATGTGTAGCCTCCAGTCTTTTTTTACTGTGGGTCAATGAAATGTTAAACTGTAGCAACTACTTTACCAGGTGACTGTAGGAAAAGGTTTTTGTTACGGACACCAATTTTGAGGTTGCTCTAACAGTTATTTACCTTTCAAGACTATGAATTATTCTTTCTGCTTGGTCAGAAGTACAGTTACAGATGGAAGGTTGGATAAATCATTGATTTGCAACAAAAAAAGAAGAAGTTTGCAAAGGTTTTTTGGGTTTTCATTTGTTTGGTTTTTTTTTTCCCCTTGGTAGCTGCTACCTCCTGCTCCTTGCATATAGCCTCATGTGACTAGAGAGGTTAACCCTCTGACCCTTTAGACACCTCTTCTACCCCTTTGCCAGGTGTGGTACAGGGACCACTGCCTGCCTTAATTTCTAGATTTCCATGGTTCTGCATATTTACAGAGGATAGGAATTAATATTACATGAGCTAAAATTAAGATAGAGAAGAATGTAAAACCAATGGGAGGCTTACAAAAAACATAGAGTCATAAATGCCTTTGTCCCAGCACTCAGTCCTAAATTCAAGGCATTATACATTCTGTCTCATCTGCCCTCAAAGGCACTATTATTACCTCAGGGAGTGCAAGTTGACTCAGATCCCCTTTAAATCATCAGGCATCCTTCTGTTAACTCTTATCTGCTTGAATTGGTCCAGACTTTCCAGGACCTCTGACACATGAGGTCCCTACCTAGATTAGAGTCTCAAAACACTAATTTTATACTAAGACTGCATCTCAGAATTTACCTCGGAAACAGCCCAAGCAAATAGCAGCAGAATTACAATACTAAGATCTTCTTGCTGTAGGAAATTAAGTAACAAGGAAAACCTGTTCAATAACAAAGACAAGAAAGCCCATTATTTAACAGTAGTACATCAGTTTGATGCACACAGTAAACTCTTTTAAAAGATATGTAAGTTTGTGAGGGTTTTTATTCTTTCTAATACATCCTAATTCTCAGATTTCTCTTCCTCAGATTTCTTTTTCTGCTTGAATGTCTGGCTTTATGATATGTTCTCCTAAAGATTTAACAGCTACTACTGCCCTTACAAGATGCATATGAAAGAAATACCTTTTGCCTGGCAGGGGATCAGAGGCAGTGTCACGTGGGAGAAGAGGCAGCCTATCCTGTAGGGACCAGCACAGCTCTGATGCATCATTCTTGCTCTTTTTCACAGCAATGAAAGTGGTGGCTGCTACCAGTTTTGCTTGGAAGCCTGTTGAGACAAGCAGGTGTGTCTGCTCCTGTCCCATGTGTTGCAGCACTGCTACACAGTGCTGTACGTGGTTCAAAATTATGTTCAACAGAGACTGTTGCATGCCAAAATAAAAGCAAACAGGAGAGAAGGTAAAGCAAAGTGTGAAATCCAGTCATTAGGTATGATATTCTGATGTCAACTGTTCAAATCACTGTGCTGAAAAGAATTATCTTTCAGGAGACCTCTGCCATCCAGTACTGGATTTCTGCCTCCATTTTGCTTTCACTTTACTTATGCAGGTTGCTAGTTTGCTTCTTTCTTCCATAGGTATTGAAAGCAGAGTTTGTTCAAGGATAATAGACTGCATTTTGTATGTTTTTATTCTTCTGTATGGTATTTGTTCAGACCACCAGCTGGAAGAAGTCACCAGTGTAGAACTTCAGAGTGTGGTCTTCCCTCTCCAAACTTACCTTTACTGATGAGCACTGAACTAGACATCATCATAGCCAGTGAAGTATCATCACTGTTTTCTGAGATCATGCACATGGAAATGGTTGGGATATCATACTGGTGAGAGCTCTTTTAGCAGGTCCTTTGAAAAATCAGACAGATGTCACTGTTTCACTCGTGTTCTGTACTTTCAAGTTTTTGTTGTATTTTTCTGCTCTAAAAGTGTAAAAAGTGTAAAAACACAATCCTGAGCTTTTCCAAATATTTTCCTGGTTAGTCTTTACCTCATGTTAGCTGTAATGACCCTAGCACTAGTTTGAAAACTGTTGCTAGGTGGTTGGACTTCTGCAGCTTCTCTTAGATGTTTACTTCTCAGCCAATCAGATCTTGAAGGGTTATTTTTTCTAAAGATGAATGCATTTTTACCGATCATAGGTGATGAGATTTCACTCCTTCCCTCTTCACATTCCTGTAGATTGAATGCTCATAAGCTTTCTTCTTTTACCTTTGCAATGTCATTATAGGGAGAGGTGGGAACCTAAATGAAGAAGAAACTGCATTTACGTTGAGTCTCCAAAGGGCAGACCTGTCTGACCTAGCTTGAAACTAGTATGGCCCCCTACAATTTGTAGTCCAGTGCAAAAGTCACATGGTACCTGGGTCCCCACTCAGATGAACCACTTGTGAGCTCTGTATCACGTCAGCTGAAGGTCTAGAGTGCCCAGTCTAAAACTGCTCTGGTATTGAGCTGCAGTTGATCTTTGGGTTAAGTTGCATTACACTGAGTCCCAAGTGTCTCACCCAAGGTCACACAAGTGATCATCCATGACAGGTGTAGCTGAGGCCAGCTGCCTCAAGTCCTAGTCTTGGGTGCTAACCATTGAACCATTATGCTCTCTTGTGACACACACCTTTGAAAAGCTGGTTGTGTCTATCCAGGTATTTCAAGCTGATATTATTTCTCAAAGAAAGTATACCCATTTTGGCAGATCTGTCTTTCATTGTAGGTCAGTCTCTTTAGTACTTCTTTTTCAACTTTTTCCTTTCTGTCAATACTTATGGAACTGAGGAGTATGGAAGAAATGTTATTTTAAATAATTGCTACAGCTTGTTAAATGACAGTCACAACATTTGCAACATCTGAGTCTAAACAAGGAAAGGTATAGTTGAAGCATAGTACATAATGAATTACTCTTGAAATAACCATTATTTTCTATCAAGTGTAGGCAAACATTTAGTAAATGTCTTTCTTCTTATTCTCTCTCTTCTTACCTTATCTGATGGAACATACCAGTAAGACAGATTGCTTCAAAGACTTATCATTCACTAGTTACATATTAATTCACAATTGGTTGCTGTAGTCATAAATATATTAAATCAATTTCCTATGCAATAACTCTTATCTTTTCCTCTTGCTTTCTCAGTTTGACATTGTTGATAGTTATGTGAATTGTGTTTAAGTACTAAACAAGACACTTGATTAAAGACAGTGAGGGAAGTGGTTGAGATGTTATGGGCTAGTCTTTTTAAAAGAGTGCATAATTAAAATCTGCATATTCATGCCTGTTACCAGATTTGTGTGCACAGATGAACATCATCTAGAAGCTTAATTTAATTGTTATGTGAACAAAAACTAATTTCCATTTATGCTGTGAATACAAAAAGGCTTAGCTGCAAAAAGCAAAATTAAAAAATTGCATCTCCAACTTACAGCCTAAGGTTGGATATTTGGTCCATTTTGGAAATCACAGATACTAGGAATTGTATCCCCTTTCAGCTGCAGCTATTAAGTTTGCAATGTAATACACATACTTGTGGGCTGTTAAGACAGAGTCAGAGGACATCTAGAGGCAGTAGGAATGACAAAACTATTTTAGCTGAGTACAAGAGTTCTCTGTAAAAAAAAAGAAAAGAAATAATAAAAGAAAAAGGGAAAACTATTACACTGGTGAAAGCATATCTAGCATATTTATTTCACTGTATTAGCAATGGAGGTCTTTAGAAAGTGAGACTGATTCAGTCTTTTGGTTATTTCAGAGACTCAAGCACATTTTAAGTGCTTTGTAGAATTGGGACCTGATAAAAAGGATGGTTCGCACTATGTTTTGTAAAATGTGCAGCTGCAAATGGCTTTTAAGAGAGATTTGAGTTAATCTTATGTCTTGAAATATAAATACCCTAGAGGATGGCTCATGTTTCCCACTGAATGACCAAGCATGTTTGGTTGAGTGCTACTTTAATATTCATGTCAATAAAATTATTGTCAATAATATAATAAAATTATATTTTTAATATAATAATAAAATGATAATGATGTGACCAAACATTGCTTTGTGTGAGTTGTGCAGCCCAAGAAAATTAAGTGTCTCCAATAAAAGGTTTTTAAAATAAGCTTCCATGTAAAATTAAGCTTGGAAAAAAGCCCCAAACATCAAGATGATAGAATTGCTAAATAAAAGAAAGAAAATCACCTAACATATTGAAAAAGAAAAGTGCCTTTGCTATGTCAGTTGCTCTAAATTTTCTAGTAATCATCACACAATTGTACTTCAATTGCCGTATAATTATGTTCCCATATATGGTTTCAATCCAAAGTTCCTTTTTATGTTTAACGCGTAAGTTTTTTTCATCAAGTGTTAAAACAGTGATTCAAAGTGAAACCTATAAGAAATTACTATAAGATGATTAAGTTATAATTACAGGGGTATTATTGACATACCACAGATTATGGTTGATATGCTTTCAGACAGACGTGTATTAGTTAGAAGTTTTATATGCAGTTACTATATCTGTGATTTTCTTTTTAAAAGAAGTGACAGCGTAGATATTTCTCATAAAAGAAAGTGGAGGAATAAGTCTTATAAACGGAGCAGAGAAGTTCCACTAAGAATCTGATTTCAGAAAGATGAAAATATTTCTTGTCGCATGTGCTGTTGTGCTTGATTTCTAACCCCATTATTCTGGTCAACATAGTTCTTCTGGAATTACTTTGAAGCTCCTGAGGTTGACTCTTATTTAATGAATACCAGTTCTCATCTGAGTATAATAAACCAGAAAGATGTTTCATTGTGTTTTGTATTTTAAATTGTGTGGAAAAAACCCGAGGAAGACAAAGATCAAAAAACCAGTTAGTCTTTACAACAAGAATATTGTAATCTCATTTTTAAGTGGGATGTTTGGCTGGGTGCAGGTAAGGGTAAGTGAGGTGGGAGTGTTTGTCCTCTTCTGCCCTGGGCAAACTATCATAAGTTTTCGTACTGTATGAAACCCCTCTTGGGGGTGATGAAACCCCATCATGACCTTCCCCACAAGGGATGTAATTTATTGGCTTGTTGGTGTAGTAAGCAGATCAGTAGTCTGCCTTAACCCCTGGGCTTGGCTGTTTTGCTGGCACACAATCTGAAAAGCCTCGTTTCTCTCAGCACATCTGAGGAGCACTGGCACAACCTAAAACACAAAGCCTTTCCTGGCACTCTCCATCAGTGCAGAGTCCAGCATGCTCAGATGGTTGAGGGTCAGTCTTTAGCAGGGAACCGCCAAGGAAAGATAGCTACAGCTAAGCCTGTGTCCTATGGTACTCAATACCAGCATGCTGATGGGATAATCTTGCATCTGTAAGGAAGGAAGAAGGCAGCATAGGATCCCCAGGAACTGTTTCTCCTTTACTCACTATAATCCAGAACTGGACTGAGAGTTTTTGGCATCTTTTGGGGCTGACTTACATGGCCCACAATCCAGCAAACTATACCTAGAAATTTTAAACATGCTTATATGTAAAGATTGTAGCCTGCCTTATGAAAATAATTTTGTGCCAAACCCTTGAGGGGCGGCTCATACATGTTTATCTTTTGTAGGTTACCTAGATAAAGGTCTGTAGGCAACCCATATATTAACTGTATGTGAAAAGGTAAATATTGCTGATCCTTATAGAAACAAATCAGGAATGTAATTTTCACACACACACATATATATATCTATATAAAATTCTTATGCTATCTACTACCTGTGTTCCAGGTGAAAAAAAAACAAAAACCATCCCTCATGTGGTCATATGTTTTGATGGGTTTTGCCTTTCTTATATCATTAATGTTTCACAAATGGCTATGGTGCTACCTGAGTTTATAATAGTGGGGTTTTTTTTAATAATAAATGCTGCAAGAGCTGTTTGTACCCTCATAACCCTGTCCTTCAAAATTAACATTGAATTAGTTATCCAAGGGATGAGTTGATAAATTTAATAAAGTGCCTTGGCAGCAAATAATCTATTTAGAGGATGTTTATAATTTAAAAGCACTGTACCAGTAATTTTGAAATTGCATGTCAGCAGGACTAAAAATATTGAGTGTGAAAGCAGAAACTGCAGTGACAGAAGTGTTAGGGGAAAATACTCGTGTTTTTTGAAAAAACACAAAAACATTTTTTTTATCATTTGAAGTGCTCTAAAGAACAGAAACAGAAATGGATTACCAAGTGAGATAGTATGGATTCCAGTGGATGCTAGGACTAAACATGAGTTCTCTACTAATGTTTTCAATGAAAAGTTGCTTACAGTGCTAACAGCTTGCACTTACAGGAAATCACAAACAAATGTACTGAGAAGAATGAAAGAGGTTAGAAAGTTGTGAAGGACTATTCATGTGCAACAAAAGCTCTGTCACCTGTTATGCTGTAGATGAGAAAAAGCTCCTTCCTCAGGATGGGTTGTTGCTTGGGCTGTGTAACCCCTGCTTGCACTGGTGAGAACTGGGTGAGGAAAGTCCTTTGGCCTGAGAGAGTGGGCTCAGAGGAGATGCTCTGAAGGTGATGGGGAGACAGTGGTGGACTCTGAGTCTTTCCACACATTGTCCATAATTATAACTCTGTATTTAAGTTACCCTTTGTATTTGGATATCCTTTTTAGTCTCCACAGGTATCCCATTGTTCCAAGACCTCTATTATGCCTATGAACTTCCTAGGAGAGTGGAGACAGGAATTCAAGTGCCTACTGAATGCTTAGTTTAAAATTATTTCAGATTGATTTAGGAAGGGTGTGGTCATGTGGCCTGAAAACTGGGATATCCAGTGATAGACATGTAGGAAAGATATCTAGTTGACCAGCTTTCATATTTTACTAGATATCTTTGTTATTGATCTGGAAGAGAAATTCCCAGAGGCAGCTAATTCAGGAAAAGTGGCGAATGGTTGTGAGGGTGGTCAAGTTTAATTTTACATAGACACTTAGAAGCTGAAGAAAGGGGCATAAAATATATTAAAAAAATTAAAGTTCAGGGAAATGAACTTAATATATCTGGAAAATAATTTAGGTATTCAGTGGGAGGGAAAAATCAGCAAGACATCAAGGAATGAAACTGAACAGCAATTTTCATTTTATTATGCAGATTAAAATTTGGAAGAACTCCAGTGCTTCCTAAGAGTAGCAAATTATACCTTCTTGACACATGAATCTAATTCCTACTGATACATTTGCATGCAACTCCCTTTTATATCTTGAGTACATGGTTGCTGTTGCAGAAGTACAGGTGGTCTGAGATCAGAGGATGGCTGTGCACCAGTTCGCAAGCTTAACTGAACCTCTCTCCAGACAAGGTCTTAATTATGTGTTTAACTTTAAGCTGGCTAAAGTCCATGACCTTAAATTTAGCTTTCTGGATGGGAGTTTTTGTGCATGCTATTCACAGTTGAAGAAAAGCGTGGTACATTATCCTGATTTGATCTCTCAGCAAAGTAGTTACCCTACCCACAGCCCATGGGGAAAAATATAAATTCCCTCCCTGAACTGGATTAATCCCAAGGAAAGTGGATAGATTAATTTTGTCATCAGACTTAATCTCTGACCTTGGGCAAGTCCCTTAAACCATCTACATCTTCATTCTCAGCATGGGCTTTTAGGCTTACACCTCTTCCATTTTATGTGCTATATATTTCAGCTAGAAACTCAACTGTGTCCTGTTGCATGTTTGCATGGTGCAAGTACTGTAGACTCTGGACACTGCTGTAATATAAATAAGAACAATAGCAGGATAGAAAAGACATAAAACCAGAGATAATAAACAAAAACAATGTTTTGGGTGCATGCTGGACCATCAGAAAAGCTGGAGAGTAAGGCATTCAGTAGTGTCCGTTTCTGATGTGTAATTTTGTTGGCTGAAGTGCATGCTACACAATGATAGCAGGTCTCAGCATTGGACTGTGCCTCTCCGAAACACAAAGAGGCAGTTTGAGTCTATCATAGAGCCTAGAGGGTCACTGGCAGTGTAGCATCTTTAACTGAGCTGCTGATTAGACAGTATCCTCATTATAGTACATTTAAATTGATTTAATTTGACATAAACTTTTTTTGTACATAATTCAGTGAATACTTTCAATTTTGGGGCTGCTCAATACGGTCTTTTGATTTTTGCCAAGACTGCAGCAAACACCATTCAATGTTCACAGAAAACCTTAGGCTGACAGAAACAAAGCAGCTGCTTGCATTCTCAGTCATTATCTCAACATGATGGTCTAAAATGCCAGAATTCCTTGTCACCAACTTCCCTTTTTCTTTCCTTACCTTCATGATGGAGTGCAACACACAGACACCTTCACCCATCACAGCCTCAAAAATCCAAAGTCCTTGTGAGGCTCCTGTGTTTCACCATGTGTAAGTACAGTCTTGTAGTCTTTATCTGTATAGAGCAGGGGTCCTCAAACTATGGCCCACAGGCTGGATACGGCCCGTCAGGGTCCTCAAAGCGGCCCGCGGATATTTACAGGACTCCCCGCCTCGCCCCTCGCTGGGGGGAAACCAAGCAGCCGCAGATGACTTCCTGCCATTTAATCCGCGCCCCGGCCAGAGCCCAGGTGTGGCAAAGTTCCTTCAGTCCCTTCTGGCCACCCCTTCCGGACTGCGCGGCCGGGATGAGAAGAGGGGCGGCGGCATCAGCAAGGTGGGCGACTCCCCTGTCATTTTTTTTCCAAACTATAGTCCGGCCCCCGACAGTGTCTGAGGGACAGTGAACCGGCCCCCTGTTTAAAAAGTTTGAGGACCCCTGGTATAGAGCAAGCCACCGCTTTGTTGGGGGTGGATGAATATGTTAGCCATCGTTGGCCCATGCACACCACACTTCTTTTTGCGTGGCTTGCATAAGTCTAAGTTTTGAAAGGGCTAGTCCTGTGGTAGAGTAGTAAAGTACAAACAGGAATGACCACTAGGATTTGAAGAGTGCCTGCTGCTCTTTCTTTTACAGGCTGGGATGCTTTCTTCGAGGGCTATGGTTTTCCTATTGGGAAGGGAGCTGTCAGCAATGTGGGTGATGGGCCTCAGAAACTCTAGGCAGGATTGTCTAAAAGAGTGTCTAAAAGAAAATCAAAGTTACTTACTCTTTGGATTGCCTGAGCTGGAACATTTTCCCTGTGCCTTACTGCCACAGCATCTGTGGCTTGATTATCTAAATTCCTTGCAACCTGTTGCTTTCTCAGGACTATGTTTTTTTTTGATAGGCATATCCATTTCAGATATTTATTTCTAACTAGTTCTGAAATATTAAGGTGTATTAACTTTGTCGGGGTCCGATCCCCCACACATTATGGACTTCTGCCTTATTAAAACAACAAACAAAGTACTACAGCACCCATGAAGCCATGGTTCTGCTGGAAGTCGGAAGCCGCAAGTCATAGAGACATGGCAAGGTATAAAAACTCAAAAGAAAACAAAAAATCCCTCTTTCCGCCACGTTGTGCAGAGAGGAAGGCATCCCTGCTGCCAAGCCTCCCCCCCCCTCCCCCGGGCCTCGCGGCCTTGGGGAGGAAGGAGAGGGAGGGAAGTAGCTGAACTGAGCTGCCAGAGCAGGAGCCAGATGCCTCCCATGCCACCACTGGCCGCTGCTGGAACTGTGCCAAGTCCAAACGCCAAAAGGTTCAAAGCCGGGGCGGGGGGAGGGAGGGAAGCTGCTGCCTCCTGCCGCTTAAAGAAACTTGGCGCTCTAAGAATCCAAGTGCCTCCCGCTGCCAGGGAAGCCAGAACTGAGCGTGGCGGGGAGCAGGAGGTGCCGGCCCATCCTACAGTTGCACGGAGGGGGCCCACACTGACCTGTGCAGCAGCCGCGTGGAGAAAGTCCGCTCCAAGAAGCTGCTGCTGGCGCTGCTCCAAGCTGAGAGCCTTGCACCTAAACTGAAAAAGCTACAGCAAGAAGCTGCCGCTGGCATTGCCCCAAGCTGGGGGCACCGCACCGAAGAAACCTGCCACTCCAAGGGAGGAGTGCTGCACTGAAGAAGCCGCACTCCACTGCCGAGTCACGAGCCACATGCTACTGCCGAAAAACTGCGGCAAAAAGCTGCCATCATCATTTGCCATTGGAGAGAGACTCCGATCATGCCGAAAAGCTGGCAAGTTGCCATCATCATCGGAACCAACTGAGTCTGCCTGCCGAGCGTCATCAACCCGACCATCGCCACACGCCGGAAAAGGGTAGAAACCGACATATACGCACATGCACACGCACCACATCACACCAGGTTGACTAAGGGGGAGTGAGTGGGTGGGCATGGCGTCCTTTGATATCATAATATCTCCATAGAGTAAATACGGTTTCATTCAAATATGTTTGGTAATAAACTTGTTGAATACTCATTGGTCTCCGTAATTGCCTACGAGCCTGGTGGGGAGGTGTCTCGCTTTGCCCTCGATCCCCTTTCCCTTTGGGAGGTGGTACAGACGCTTGCTCCCGGACCGCGACAAGCTTCCACTTGAATTATGTTGCATTGTTACTAGGATATAAATAAACCAACAAATGGGAAAAAAAACTCTGACCTGGCATATAAGTGTACCCTTTGTTCAAATCAAATGGAAACTGTAGTTCTGGGGTTTTTTTAAGCTTTCTTCAGTCTAGAGATACTTAGCAGTTAAAGTAATCTCTCTGGTTTTACTTTTCCTTTCTTGAACATATGCTTTCATACCCACCTGGTCTGCCCAAAGTGAGTTCCGCTCACTGCAGTTTTCCCCTTCATGCCCAATGTCTCCTTCACCAGGATTTCCATGCCTGTTGCCACTGGACACGCATCCTACACTCTCCTACTGAAATTGCTCTGTGAGCGTGTTTCCCCAAGGAGATTTTTGACCTTGGCTATTTATAGACTAAAAGCTGAAGTTAATACAGTTGCATTTTTAAAAAAACAAAGCACCTACTGCATTATCTTCCATTCGTATGTATTAGTTTCCCACGTGACCACATAATCATATTGTCCTTCTGCCTTGCCCTTCCTTCTCCTTTACTTTTCTCTTAACTTAGTTTATAAACTCTTTTGTACTAGTGGAGTCATCTTTACATATGTTCCTGAAGTCCATGTGCTATTCTGCTTTTATTACTACTCAAAATTTGCTAGGTATGTCAGAATTCCTCTGAGTGCTCCCTAAATACCCTTCACTGTTGTAACCTTGCATATCAGCTTCTCTTTGTGTTTTAGCATAGAGCCTTGCTGACTAAGCAAGTAGGCAGCATGCCCTTCACGTTTGCTGGTGCAGGACCTGTTGATGGTTTTTAGCATTGGAAGGGAAGAGATTAGCCAAGAGCTGAGGTGAAACCAATAAATAAGAAAGAAGAGATTTGCTCTTACTTTTGCAACTTTTTGTTCTCTGAGTCTTCTGACTTCAGATGCTGCTGCTTCCTTTCAGTTGTCACTGCTGTTCTCCACTGAAGTCCAAAATTGTCTATGACTGATCATAATCAACCTGTCTCACTGTAGTGTTTAGTTACAAGGCTTTATGACCTTGCACACCCAGAAAGACAGTAAGGGCATTTTGCCTGCCCTTTGCACTCAGTGAAGGTTTAGGATAGTTGCTGGATATTAAGGGTCATCCAAGGTGACATTCAAAAAAGAAATCTGTAACTTTGTACTTTTAA
Source organism: Coracias cyanogaster (assembly GCA_033124195.1). NCBI lineage: Eukaryota > Metazoa > Chordata > Aves > Coraciiformes > Coraciidae > Coracias > Coracias cyanogaster. The sequence goes on from JAVSBS010022029.1 coordinate 152,352, forward strand.
TGTAAACCTTTTCTTTTACATTTCTGGACAGCTGCAGAACACCCTTGAAGCTTATAGTTCAAAACTCAAAAGTCTCTTCTCCCTTAGAGTTAAGAAAGGATGAAAAAGCAAACAAAGGTGTGGAGGTAACAGGGATTAGCTCAGAATCACCCAGCAGGTCAATGGTTGTGCTGGGGCTGCACTTACAATCTGTTGCATTCTAGATCAGAGTTGTCTCTGATTCATTTTGCTGCCAAGCTTGAGCCACGTGGGCAGGATGGAGACACCCAGCTGTCTGGATAACCTGCAGTTTTGTTGTGCTGCTTTAAATGCCACAATGATAGAGGAGGACTGGTTGTCAGGCACCTTGTACATTCCATTCTACACTGCCTATTTATTTTTGATCATGATTCTGAAAATGTGACATACGCAGATGCCCTTGTGCTGAAGAGAAGTGCTGCAAGGTGGTGTCAAGATGTCTGTTTTCCAGAAAAAGACACAGCTAAGCAGACTAAACCCCATTCTGCTCCACCAGCCGTAAAAGTCTGCTGCTCCTGTTGTCCCTTACTCCATTCAGAAAATACTTTGCACCTGTGCATGTTATTTCCATATCAACACTGACAACTGTACTTTCTAGTGTGTGTGTCTAGAAGAACTAGCACTCTGGTTTGTTGGAGGCTTTGTTCTACTCAGAAAAACCCTGCCTTTGGACATAGCAGGATAACAAATTGTTTCTCAGGGTATTTAACTATTGCACATTCATGATGACTTCTTCATCCTTAGTGCAATTTGTTGGAACCCAGCAAGTTTCTGTCCTGTCTGCACTGCACTGTTGGTTTCAAGATAGAAAGCATGCTAATCCTTTTCTCCATTATAATTAAAGTATGACCTTTTAAAATAAGCAAAGTGGTAACTATTAAAAAAAAAAAAACAACAAACTGTTTGGAAATAACTCCATTGTCACCTTTGGTGAACAATATTCTCTCTCTACAAGCATAGATGAAATGTATGTCAAAGAAACAGCTTCTTGTGGTTGGACTTCTCGGTCAGAAAGTTAGTGGATGATTCTGCCACTACCTGCCCATTTGCCATTACCATAAAGACTGAAGGTCAAAGCTGTTTACGCACATTTAATGACAAACTGCTTAAATACTGAGAACTGTTAGTGAGATGTGGTCATACTTATCGATAAGAAGGATATTACCAGTAAAGTTTAAGTCTCATACCAGCATGGTGTTGAACAGCAGTCAATAAATTAAAGTGAACCTCATCTTTAGAAATTGAGGATTTTCCCTCCACTACCTGCCATCCCATTGGAATACTGGGCTGGATGCTGTTTAATTCTGGCAACTTCAATTCAGTATTTTAGTGCTATTGACATGTCCAAGATAGCAAAACCTTAGAGGTCATCCAATCTGCAATCCATCAGCACAGAAATGCACCTAAAGAGTGGTTCAGGTGTGTGCCTTTAAAAATAATACTTTGACACAGATGCATCCTCTCAACTACAGTACCCATCATCCCAGTACAGTACACATCATCCCAGCTACAATACAAGGAATACCTCCGGGACAATAATTACCTTGTAATCCTCTGTGGTGAGATGTATTGCAAATGAATAATTCACAGTTGCCAAACAGAAGTGAATGCTTCATATTAATTTGGAACTTTTTGTGGATGGGCTTTCTTCTGGAAAGTATCACAAGGGAACAGACCAAGGATAGCCTGAACCTCAGAGAATTTCTGACTATTAAGAAAACAATTGAGTTCTTTTTTCATTTATGCATTATGAAACATAATTTTCAGTTCCTTGATTTGGAGCTCCTTGCCAGACTGCTTTTTAAATTTTTTTCCCACTTGGCTTATTGCCAAAATAGTATAAACAAATTAGCGCTTTCTTTTTCAAAAGCTTTAATCTCATTGCTTTTGCCATAGCATATAGCAAAGAATAGACAAACCAGAGGCATGAAATCCTCTTAAGTTTAAAGCTCAAATTAATTTAGTCTCCTTGATATTTTTAGCCTTGAAGCAAATAGATTGCTTTTGAAATATTACATTGCACATTTAATTCTAACAATGTTATCTTTTTTATTTGCTTTGTGTTCTAATGGGAGTGCAGGGGGCTTGGCAAAGTGTGATGTTTATATATTTATTTATAAGGAGGTATATGTATATAAACTGTGTGTATAATCTCCAGAGGCTTTTTAAGGGAGAAGATCTGGAATCACTGCTGAATTGTATCTTTACTTTGGAAAAACCTCTTTATTATCAGCTATAATGCAGTATCATCTAGCTCAGTGCTTTACACATTCCAAATGAAGTACAATTATTATTGAGATTCTTGTGTCGGAAACCTGACAAATTATTGAATGTATGCATTTTTTTCCAGCAGCAAACTCTCTCTTTGATAATGTGCATTATTTGGTCAGGGTAAACTTTTAACTAAAAAATAAATCTCTCACATCAGTAAATAAGTGTGGACCAGTTTTATCCATTGTGACTGTTGATATGGTCAGGCTCAAAAACTAGTGCTAAATCACTGAACTTTGAGGAATGATAAGTCTGCAACTCTAAACTCCCGTTTTATTTTGTTTAAGCAAATTAAGCCTGGCTGTATCCTAATAGACTTTTCATATGCAAGTATTTACAGATAGAACTTCTGTGCACATTTACAGCAGTTTTCATCATAAAGGTCTTGCATTTTCTATTGCATGCGGACAAATTTACACTCGCAAAATCAAGGCATGACTTTGAGTATATTCAGTTTTGCTCTGCCCAAGAGATAGAGAAAGTTTGCATTTAATATTTCTCTCATTTGAGATTAGGTGAAACTGTTGAATTAATGTTGAGAGCTTCTGATTATAGTAATGTTAAATCAATATGAATAAACCTTCTACTTTTTTATTAATTGAAGCAGAAATTTGACCACCGTCCTGACACTTATCAATATTAATTGGTGCATGTATATAAATTGTATTTGTCTGCACGTTAACACTTGAAACAAACTCTTGGAAAGTTGGAAGGAAGTACAAGTCCTGGCTCTCACATACTCTTTGTGAATGAATTAACTGATATAGTTTGCTGTTCAATTAGAATGTTAAGAGCTGAACTCCATAATTAGCTTGTTTAGAAAATGGCAAATTAGGAAATTAATGTGAAGGCCTTTGTCAGTGACTGTGGCTTTAGGCTTTTTAGGCAGCTAATAAATGGTTTCCATAATATAGCTATTTCACAGAAAGTCCAGAGAATGGGATTTGTGTTCCTTGGAAAAAGCTAGTAATTAGCTTTTTCAAGGCATAAGTGTTTGGTTGGTTCTTCAAAGACAATGTAGAGCTTTTTTTGCATGGCAACGTGCAACACTGTTCTAACACCGGTCTAAATTGGATCTGGATGTTTCTCCGTGTATGGAGAAGCATATGAGAGAAGAATTTGTTCTTTCAGCCTGACTTGGGGCAAATCTGTGTGGACCATTAACTTGTACCTGTCTTGTATTCTGAAGCTCTCTTGGAGTGATGTGCACTGGGAACAGTGTATCAGGAAAAATAATATGAGCAAGAAAGTACTTTAAATATCAGGTGTTTGTGTTAATTTCCCTGCCTGCAATTTCCCTAGATTATAAATATTCAGATTGTTCTATATCTTTATTTCATTACTTATGCCACATAAGGCTAAAGGATACTGGAAGCAGGGAGAACCTGCGTGGCTCCCAGTAGACCTTCTCTTTTCTCTTTTCATAAAGGGCTGCAGGGCTGAACTTTTCATCTTGTGTCGTACTTGAAACTACCACATCTAGATGTTACTGAAAGTGTTGCACTTGGAAGTTTTACCGGTGTGGTTTCTGAGCCTTATCTACATCTGTTGGGAAGTGTGGCAGTCTGGATGGGCTGCTGCTCATTAGGTCTGGCTGGGCTGCTCTCTGTCCAGTAGCCCAAGAGGAAAGCACTCAGCTGTTCTGTGATGTACAGGAAGGCAGGAATTGTGGAAAACACTGAATCTGGTGTGCAGCGGTGAGGAAGGAATGATATGATATACTTCTGCAATAGGTCTGTTGCCTTTGTGTCCCTGCCATAGTGCATGTACAGCTGGTCTAACACGCAGCGCGTAATGCCTTCATGCAGGCAAACTGGTAGTGATAGTCTACGTGGGTTCTGCTTACACCCGGAGTAGGGTAGCCCACATGATGCAATTCACTTTGCAACTACAGAAAAAGTGGAAAACCAAATGTGGGTCGTACTCAACTCCTGGGACAAATAAGTGCCTGGGCATATCAGCTGTTAGACTTCCAGTGACTCACTCAGTAGTACAGGTTCAGGCTCACAAGCAGGGGTAACATCCATGGGAATAACACTTTTGTGCTTGTTCTGATTGATTCCAGGAACCACATTTAATCCTAAGTCTAATTCTCCAGTTTTTAACAGATACACTAATTGCAGCAACTAAAAATAAACTGATCAGGCTAAATTTAGATTTATATTTAGCTTAATTCAATTGTCAAAGCTTGAAAGCAGGATTTTGTGCTGATTAATGCAAGGATGGCTATTACTGTCATAAGCCTATTTGCTTTTTCTCCCAAACCCTGATTTCAGGTGTGATTGTCCCTAAAATGTTCTTTCCCTCTCCATTTTTACACGTTATCTGGAGAACTTTAAAGAATGAGACACCTCCTGGGAAGACAACTGCAAGAATGGAAGATAGAGGTGCTAGGATATGCTGCACTCAAGGACTTCCCTCTTGTGACAGATGCTGTTCCTTTTGTAGAAACCTACACGATCAGTTGGTCTAGGGTAAGTTTAATAGCACAGGGGTATTCCAGGTATTATTATTTTGGCTTATTTTCTGAAGGAAATATTACATTTGCTGTCTGCCAGGGGAATTCCCCTCTTCCCAGCATTCACCCCTATGCAGCAAAATCCCTAGAAACTGATGCCAAGTTTCAACCACTTCAGACAAAAGGTTGAATTGGATTTGTAGAAGCAAGATCCCTTGACTATTACATCCTCAGTGGAAAAATAGCCAAGCAGGGTATTTGTTCTGATGGCCTGACACTTAAACACATGTGCATTCTTTAGCCAGTTAGCATAGGTGCATAGTTTCAATACACCAACAATGCAATCTCATGCCAGCTTGCAACCAGGGAAGGGAAGCATGGGGTATGAAGGGGCGCTGGTGAGGGACTGAGATAAAGTGTGGGGTATGCTGGAGCTATTGCTATCATGCCCAAAGAAGTGGGCTAATGTGTATCCAGGTGAGAGAGCAGAGTGGATATGAAGGGAAACTGATGTCAGTAACTCTGGTAAATGGTACTTTGCTGCCAGAGTGTGGATCTTAACACACAAATCCACAGGGAAAGGTGGCATCATTCATTCTACTTGTCTTGGAACAACTTGTTTGTTACCTTTGAAAGCTTGCTACCTTTTTGTTTCACAACTGAACTTCTCGGTGCATCCAAGCTGGCCTAGACTTTACAATCTCCATGGTCCTGACTAAAAAAGTTGCAATCTGGAGAATTCTTCTTCTTCTTTCCTAGTTCCAGTTTTGGCTTCTTTGCTGAGAAAGATGACAGCTTTCCTGCCACGCCTGATAGAGTTTTTATAGTTTGCAAGCATAAAACCGCTACAAAGTTTGGTTTGAAATAGAAGCACATAAAATTTTACCACTGGCCTTGGTGTGTGTCCTGGTTCAGCCAGGACAGGGTTAATTCAGTCAGCAGGAGCCATGGCTGGGCTATTCCATACTGTGCTGTCATGCCCCAGCACGGGCTCTGGGCCAGTTCTGGTTCTGGGGGGTGCTGTGCAGCGGGGCAGGGTGTACTTGGTGTCCAGGACTGCTCTGCCTTGTCTGCGTGCTCGGTACCATTTGTTTTGTACATTGTTTTGCTCACTGTTGCTATTGCTGTTGTTGTTCTGATTGCTTCTCGTGTGTTACTCTCGTGTATTAAACTCTCCTTACCTCAACTCACAAAGGCACCTCTAACCCCTCCTGCCGTTTTCTTTTTTCGTCTGAGGGGTGGTTTGGAGGGGGGGCAGTGGCTGCGGCCATGTGGCTCAGCTCCTGGCAGGGACCGAATCCCCACAGCTTGACTGAACCACCACAGTGTGAAAGATTGTGGTGGTGCAGACCCCTGGTACCTTGGCCTACTTTGTCACAAGACTAACTTTAAGTCACATTGCAGAACCAACACCATGGTTACTCTGTTTTACGATACAAAGGCTGGGAAACTTCATAGGTCTTGGTGGCTGGAATGTTCTGGCCTTGTGCATCCACCTAGAACCAAGATAGTCGCTTCACACGCCCTGGGGATAGAGTCACTGAGATTAATTAACTCCCCAACTATATTAATAACTTCTGAACACTTTGGATAGGGGCCAGTGAAATACCTCAGCCCCATCAGAGAAGGGCCAAGTGAGCTTGACAAGGTCAATGGCCACAGTGGAAAAGTACTGACTAGTACTGACCAAAGCCAATCTTCCTACAACCCTATAACCACAGATCCTAAAGTGAGGCCCATTGGAGCTCTCCAGAATCTCAGCAGGCTGAGTTCTGACATCTCCTCCTGAGCTGTGATGTCTCTCAGGCCAGACTCTGACTCTTTGCTGGTAAAGCCAACAAAGGGAGCAACTGGTCATCTGCTAAGGCACATGAAGGGTGCAACCGTTTGTTTGTAATAAGCCTACAAAGGGAGATGTGAGTATTTTTAGTCCTCAGGACTTCAGCAAAAGGTCTTGAGGATCCTGGAATACCCACATTTCTGATAATTTGCAGAAGGGCAACATCTTAATATTTTAGTTAACCTTTACATACACCTTTGCAGCTGTATGTCCATGTGAGTGTCTGATTTGCTCGAGCAACTTGTGTTAAATCTTATGTGAATCATTATACTTACTACAACTGATTATTGATTTTAACTGGTTATGTACTGTTAGTTTATAAGTTTTGTTAGTTTATAGGTTACCATGTTAGTGTTGATATACTCAAATTGCTATAATCACGTAACGCAAAGACACAGTGTTGCACTAAGCACTACACAGATATTCCAATATCCTAAAAAGTTCTTAGGCTTAAACTGTTAGCAAGGTCTAGGAGTAGAGCCGGATCTAACCTCATTCTCTGAAGGAGTTTGGAGGGAAAGGGGCTCTATTCTGAACCTTGTGACTGAACAGGGGGGGCCATCCTTACCCCTTGTCTTCCTCCAATGCCCACAACAGTCACTTCAACCCAAGTCCAAATAATTTTACTAAGCCCAAATATTGATTTACATACAGGTTGAAATCACTTCACATATATAATTGTAAATATTGTAATCCTATTCTTTTCTTTAATCAGTTTGCATTATAGTAAGTAATGTAGTGACCTTGCCATCAAATTGAACCTCAATTCCTTGCTATACCTTATCAAATTACTAAATGTTTTTAATAAATTGTATTGCTGCTTTCATCTGTGTGAGGTGTATTCCACTCATTTTGTGGCAAACAAAACCCTATAGTAAGTGATTTGTGTAAAACCCCTCATCTGTGACAAAGATGGGGTGTAGTAAGTGGAGCAAGATAGCATGTCTTGTGGCAAAGGAATGGCCCTAAAAAGATGGTGGTGACTCCACAGTCATTCTGGCTTGAATTGTGAAGCAATTGCTTTGCTTTCTGCATCTTTGTAATCTTTCCCAGATTCTGCAGGTGCTTGAGATGTGTCCTCAAATGCCATTAGCTAGCAAAGAGAGATTAATTTGAGATGTGATAAGTTATGTGTCTGGAGGAATGGAAGTTCCCTGTAAAATATTAGGATATTTCTGGAATTGTTGGAGATTCTGTAATGGAAGCATTGTTTGGCATCTGCTGAGATTCCCTGTCCTCTGCACACAGATAAGGGAGCACGAAGTTGTCTGGGTATGTCTGGAAAATACCATAGAAAACATTGATTAAATTATTTTTTGTGGCTAATAGAAAAAGTACAGAGAAGGAATTCCAATTTTGTCCCAGAGTAAGAAATTTTTTTTTAAAATTTACTCTACTAGCTAGAATCAAAATTGAGGAAGAGGTAAATAAAAATACTGAATGTACTTAAGGGTCTTCTGCTATTTTAATTTTTACCAAGAGATTGTTTAATCTCCTCTCTGCTCTCCTATGCACAGTAGTCCTCCTTCTCTTGCCTCATCTTTCTCTAATATAAATTTCTAATATATTAGGCACATGTAAGTATAAGTGTATTGAAAAATTTTCATTTCATGTGGGCAGCAGTGAAGCTTGTAGGCATTTTGATTGAGCCATTTAAAAATTGTATGAGTATACTTCTGCTACATGGGATTAAAACAGTTTTCTTTTGCTTTCTGTAATTCCACCCAAGGAAACAATAAGAAAGCACAGTTTGTGTCCAGCCTATTAAGTTCTGATCATGCCTAAAAACTAATAATAATCCTAATGGTAAAAAGTCCTTCTACTAGATACACAAATAATCAAAAAATGAGTATCCTCCTTCATTACACTTGATTTATGTCCAGCAAGAGAGTGATTGAGGGAGCTTAAGCAAATTCATGCTTTATATTAGCCAGTTTAGATTAGATTTCTAAGACAATTGCCATGGGCAACTCTGGTACAAATTAATGGTTAATTTAATTTGATATTTTCAAAATCCAACCATCTTAAGTAAGTGCCTTAAATACCTTGTATAAATTGCTTGATTGAATATATGTAGTTCTCTTTCTTTTATTTATTTTATTGTTTCTGGCGGGTTTCCTCCAGTCACTTCCTAATGTTATAAAATTGAACTGGAAGTCAGATGACTGTCAAGTGGCTAGGCAGCTCTGAAGCTAATGAAAATGAGTACACTTGGGTATTGTTTAGCTGTTGTTAAATAGATGCCTCCACAGTGTTTCATGAGGTTTTCAGAGAGATTTTTCACAGATCTTGTTCCCTCCTATTGCATAGGCCTCTTGGCCTCCTCATGAAAACATGTTCTCCCATTGCAAATACAATAAACAGTTACATGGAGAACTATATACAGTAATATAATAAACTATTGTCTCACAGTTTTTTAATGAAAGTTAAATGTTTATATACTGATTATAATTGTAGCTGCAGCCTCAGCAGCTCTACTCTCTACTTTGCTCAACATAGGAGGGTGACCATCACCTGCCTCACTGCTGTCTTGGTTGGTAATTGCATGTTTTAATCCTGACCCTCACAATTCAGTAGAGAGAAATAAAAAAGCAAACATTGGAAGCACTGTGTACATTAAAGCAACACCTTCCCTCCTTACATTCATCTGAAGGGTTGGGCTGGCCCCTGTGAAGGGGTCTGCTGCAGAAACAGCTGGAACCGTCTGTGCACTCACTGCGGGAGGGACTCAATGCTGTAGGAGCCCTGGGCTGCAGAGATGGCACTTGCTTGTCACCATCTGGGACACCACCATCGGCGTCCCTGCCTCCCATAAGATGCAGATACAGCTCTGCAGCTCTCCTGGTTTGAGTTAGAACAGAAAATTCTGCTCAGTGATTTTACTCCTCAGCTCAGTCTCTTCTGAGTAACCGCACTTTCTGAAGTTAACAGCGTATTTTCACAGACAGTGTCTGCTTCTAGTGGTGGTAACACTTGATGATTAGATTGCTACTGAGAATTGCTGTGCAGACCAAGGTCACTGCTAAATTTTGTGTACCACATTGGGGGGTACAAAAAGTAAAAGGCCACACCTGCAGGGAAGAGCAGACAGCACAGGTGACCCTAAACTCATCAATGAGGGATTCCATCCCATGTATGTCATATTCAGTATAAAGCTGCGGGATCACAACAGTCAAGCTCTCTTCTTCAATGGCCAGCATCCAAGGAGAACTCTGCTTTCAATCCTGATCCATGTGTTCCTGAATCCAGTTCTAGAATCCAGCTCCTGAATCTGGTTTTCATGTGCCTATTATGAGTCCAGTCTGGGACTTCCCCAGTGCCTGTTCCACAGCATCAGTGGTGAGGGTGTTGTAAATTCCATCATAGGGGTGGGGGGTAGGTTTGATACTAGTTTTGTATATATTCATTTTGTATATATTGTGTATATATATATATATATATTTGTGTGTGTATATACAAACACATATATGTATATAGTATACATATATTTGTATATATTCATTTTTAAAATTATTATCTTCATTAAAGGATATGCAGCCAAGTTGCCCCCCCCAAAATCTCTGAGGAGAGCTGCAGTTAGAAACTGCACCTGAGGCCTCCACAGCTCCTTGGATTTGCCATTGGCATAAGCATACCTGTGGATCTCCACCTACTCCACAAAATGACCAATGTAACTCCTTTGCAGAAGTAATTTTATTTCAGAATTCCTAAGTCAGTTAACTACTGTAACAGAGATCAAAAATATCAGGTACGTAAAATTGAATAAGTCTGTAGTCCTCAGCATCTGTGAGATGAGTGGATATCGGGTGAGGTCAGCAAGTCAAATGTTGTTCAGAGCTATCACACCAAGGGGTAAAAAAGCCAGAAGGAAACTTTTTTTTAAAAAGAAGTTAGAAACTGCCTGAAAGGGAAAAGTTAGGAAGTTAAATCCCTGGACTCAGCATGGAGGCATGTGAAGAGCGCCTTATTAGCATCACAGAAGGCACAGTGTGGACACTCTAGGATATAAAAAGAAAAAAAAATGGGAGAAGGAAAAAGCCCCCCTAATGTGTTCAGGAGATAAGATACAATAGTTTATTGAAATGAAAATCTATTCTTTAGAAACAGACTTGGGAGTCCAAACAATTCTAATGAAATGAAAGGGCGTTTGGCAGATAAGAGGTGAAGCAAAGCAGGAGTTTGAAGAACTACGATTCAAAGGTACAAAGACAAGGAATAACTGATTTAAGGTGATCATAAGTAACCTGGCTGTGGGGAAAAATGTTGGATCTGTGCCTATGGAGGAAAACGTTGGATCTGTTAGACCAGCGGCATACAGAGAGGGTAGCCGAAAACCTGGCAACCTGCAGACTAGTGTAACTGTTTCTGTACAGGCTGAGGGTCCTGCCTTCCATGAGCTCAGGAGGGGTTAAGTGGCACTTCATGGGGATACTGACAAGTACCATGACAGAGTGCAAGATGTGGATTCTTCCTGGGGAAGAAATTTTTAAGCCAGATAGGCTTTATTTTGGGGTTTCCATCTTTGAGATAGAAAGTGCTAAGATGGTAGGATCTATTATTTTAATCTACCACCCACTTTGTCAGCCTCAACCTAGAGATCTTTTTTGTTGATTTCTCTCTGTGCTGGAAATCTATTTTTGAAACTGTTTTACTCTCTGACCTTCATCAAAGCATCCTGCAGCAACAGTTAGAGGGGCGGAAAAAACCCCCTCTTTCCCCAGTCTAAGCAGTCCCTGTTCTTGTCTTTTAAACTCTCAGTATCATTTTCATTTGCACTAAATAATCTCTCAACATTTGTACGTTTCGCCTTAAGCCTCATTATACACCTGTTTTATAGATATAACTGCCATTAAAGTTGGACAGAATCATAGGATTGATTCTGTTTGGTGGAATTCAGTGAGATTTTGTCATTAATTTTGATGGAAAATGGTTCATACTCTAAATTTTAAAGGGGGAAAAAAAAAAGAATTTTCTGCTGTATTAAGTAGTTCTAAAGTTACCTGACTTAACTGTATATCTATTCCCTTTTCTTTAATAGCTCTACTTCATCAGTTTTGTTACTTGTGTTTGGTTACCAGAAGGATATTTAACTCTTAGCTTTACTACAGCATTTGTATCTTTCTCCAGCAGGATAAGAAAGAAATATGAAAGGTTTTCTTGTAGCATTGTAGGACAAGAACTGTGTAAAAGTGATACTTTACATCACATTTAGAGCAAAACACATCTGATGCTCTGCCCAGCTGCTTCCACAGTGATATGAATAGCTGTCTACCCATTTATGGTTTTCAGATGTTATTTAAAATAAACATTAAGATAACTGTCATTTCTTTGTGGCTATATGTCGTTTTGTAATAACATTCTAACTTTGCTCTCAGGAACAATAATAATAACAGATGATAATAGGAGTTGGTTTTATACAGCTGTCTAAATTGCTTTAATGGCTTTTACGGATTTAAATGATTTACTGATTTAAATTATTTTACTGGTTTAAATGGCTTTTACTGATTAAGGAGATTTTGTAGGTTCATCAGAGATGAATTATCTGTCTGTCTTTATTACAGGTGTAGAAAAAACAGGCTATTAATAAGCTCAAGCTTATAGTGTGCCCATGTATGGTTCTGCTGTAAGAAGTTAAACACTTTCTGGTTTCATTTTATTGCTGTTGACAAACTGACTTATTTAATTTTTCATCATCTAAATAAAATGCTGGTAATAATGCTCATTAATTCCAGAAGATATAAGTCCAAAGCTGTCATGTTACCAGTTTTTATGAATTTTTTTTTTTTTTTACTTCTCTTCACAAAATAATCTATTTACTTTTTTAGTCCTCCCCAGGTTCTGACTGCTTCATCAAAACAGTACTGAACAGCCCTAGTTAATCAGCATCTGGCAACTTTTTAGATATAACTGCAGAATGATAAAGGTCAATTGAACCGAAGTTAATTTCCATTTGGCTTTACCTTCTAATTATTTAGCAGCTGAGCATCAAAACCCCTTTACCATGACATGCCTGTAGGACCCTCAGCAGACAGTACATAACTTCGTAGAGTTTAGCTACCTCAGAAGAAATATTACAGGTCAAGCGGTTTTGAAATATTTGAAAGCTGAGAGACTTCACAGCTCATGAGAGTATAAGGAAAATTATCAATTAGAATACAAATGTACTAAATAATGTATTGAAAAATTGAAACTCCAATAAGCATATAACAAAATTAACAGCAGACTTGCTGACATGCCAAATTCATTCTGTTCTGAATACTGCATTAGTACAAGCAATAAACGTTATCACAAAATAGAAAATTTATGACACAGTATGCAGTAAAAGGAAGGCGTTTTTAGGCTCATGATTTGTTTTTTCCTAAGATGTTGATTGAAGCTCATCCTTATTGCATGGAGTAGAGCATTGAAAATGTTTTGGCAGAAAAAACATTTTGAAAATTTTAAGCCAGTGTCTTAATGAATACATATGATCCATTTTGCTTGATTAATGTAGTTGTTGTGGCATTCAACCTAAAATGCACAAGCAGAGGAAGCTACCAAATTAAGTCTGAAGATTTCTTCCTGCCTAGCAGAATCCACAAAACACTCACATTTATGTGGTCCAGTGCGTTGTTCTCTCTTAACTGTCGTGAAAAATTCTCAAACCTCACTGCAAGGAAAATGGAAAATACCATTTCAGCCCCAGTAATCATAAGGGCTCCATGATACGGTCATGAAGAAGGCTCAGTGGCAAGACTGTCCCACCCTTACAATGGATCATTTATGTTTGGGATTGTGTCACACCACACTCCTGTTGACTCCTTGGGGCCTTGAGGACTTGGGCCTGTATTTGCATAAAGAACGAAGATATAGAAAGTTGTGTTTTGACTCAACTGAAAGGGTAAATGTAGTGGATCTTGGAATACACAGAATCTGCCTGATTAGATATTTTTTTCATTGCTGTCAATGGTATCTATGAAAGCATACTGTAAAGGTTTAAAGAAGAGTCTTGGGGTTATTAGGATCTATTTGAAAAATAAATATTTCAAAAATTAGTAAATAGTATTCTTGTTCATTAGGGCTTGAAAGGATGTAGAAACTGACGTCATTGTAGGAGAAAAATATGGTAGGTATAACTTGAGATGGATGAGGATTGCATTTTCTTGCAATGTTTCTATGTGGCTTTTTGGTTTCAAACATGATTTGTTAGAAAGAAAAAAGGCACACTAATTTAGAAATGCAGTTAGACTCCAGGGAAAATCACAAGTGATATCATCTGGGGTTTAGGTGGTGATTCTTTATTCTGAAGTAGGTAAGAATACCTCTTCTTTTCTTCTCCCTTTGTGTGCACGTGCACACATCTGTATGCATAGACATCCCTTAACCCAAATGGTCTCTTAATGTGCTGGAAGAAATTAAAAGCAAGAGGGAAGTTCTCAGGCCTGAGCTGTGGGCCCCAAGCTGGAGCTGACCCGTGAATGAGTCAGAACCTAGCAGAAAGTTTTGTTTTTCTTGTTGGCTTTATGTTCCAGAGGCACAACCTAGTCCACTTGTGTCTCTGTTGTTGTGCCCTCACCCAGGTGGTCATGGTTGGGGTGCTGGGTGAGGCCAGGATTATATTAACCAGGAGCCAACCAGCTGCAAGAGCTTGCTGTTGGGTGTGGCTTTTGTTGGGGCTGGTTGCATCTTGTTGAGTTCTCTCAGTGGTGTCCTTCCATGTGAGGGGCCACTGAGGGAGCCATCTCTATTTGCTGTGTCCAGCAGGTGATGTGCAGCGGGCAGCAGAGGAGCTGGGCCCACAGGAACCTATGTCAGGACTGTCTGAAAGAAAACTATTCCTGAGTTCAGCATTGGCCAGTGTGATCAGGCAACTTCTGGCAGCGTAAAATGATGATGGCTGAACTGGTACAATAAGGAGGTACCATGTTTCAGATGTGATATAAAATTCAGATTTCAGTGATTTGCCTTCTTTAAAACTGTCTGCTATTTTCTGCAGGAATTAATCATAATTTTTGAGAGTAACTTCTAGTTTGGGTAACTACACTCTGCCTTCCTGAAACTCCTCCTACAGCTTCAGTTAATTAAATATTCCTCACTATTTGTCTTGTATCACTATACGGCATATGTATCTGCAGGTATGAAAAAGAAACTTCAATTACTTTTTAATGTCAAACTTAGGAAAGCACTGGGATGCTTGAAAAAGAAGAAAACTTCTGTTTTACTGAAATAGTATGTAGTAAACATGTGAATTAATTCATGTAAGTTAAAGAATATTTCAGACTTTTTTTAGAAGAAAGGTTTTCATACGTTATTACTCTATGGGTTGTAAATTATATACTTGATGACTTATCAATAAGTTATTGAGTTAGGTCCACAAAGAGAGTTAAGACATCTCTGTTGTATTTGCTAATATCTGGATGGCTCTGAACAACCTCATTTGCTTGAGCTATGTGGTAAATAAGGTGCTTCAGGACTAACTCCATGTTATAGGGAGCACTACTAAGTTAAATCAAAGTTACATGAAATGTTTGTGTTAATTTTTAAATATGCAGAGTACAGACAAGTCTGAAAGTCCACATCTGTCCAAAGGAAATTTTTTGTAGAAAGTACATAATAGAGTTTTATAGTAATTTTGAGGGTTTCCATATTTTCTCCTGATTGGCACACCTATAAAATTATTCTGGCAACCTAAATTCCAACACTATTTCTCCCTTTGTTTGTCTTTACGTGTTAGTAGACTTACAGTGATGAAAAATACTGATGGTACTGTTGAGATTCATACCCCCAAGGATCTCAAGATAAATAGCCTTTATGTATAATGGCAGGCTGAGTAAGACAGAATTAATTCATGTAAATAGAGGCCACAGAGGTATCAGAAAGGAAAACAGTTTGAGAGATGTCCTCAAGTACAATGGGGAACTTAGAAAAAAAACCTTAATCCTTCCACCCCTCCCATATCAAGATTTCTAGTGGCGCAGTGGTTTATGCCACTGTCACCTGAGAACCAAGTAGCAGACAGGCAGACATGGAATGACTACCAAGGGACACAGAGCAGCTTGAAGGAGTTGTTCATTTGCATATTAAACGTTCTTCTTGGTTAAAACCTACCAAAATCCCAGAGTTAACCAGGGAAAATAGTTGAGGTTTTCATACCTCCAGAGACATCTCAGTGGATTTCCATACAGAAGAGAACAAATAAGCCTTTCTTAGCAATGGTGTTGAGGATGGGGCTCATTCTCTCTTGGCTATGCTTACTTCACAAACCTCATCAGAATAAGAAGTAGCAGCTGTCTGTCCCTCTTGTCATTCAAATGTATGATCCTAACATGAGCCCAATGAGTAGGAAAATACAATTTTTACTTCTTGGGAGACTCTCTTCCTGAATGTTGAAATAATTTTTAATGTTTGCTGTTAGAAAAAAAAACAACAAACCACCCCCCACTCCCTTCCTGGCTGTTTGACACGTCTGGAGAAATCAGTGCTGGGTGGAAGCAGGTCCACGCTGTTCCGTTGTTTTCCAGTCTCTACATTTTGTGATACTTTATGGAAGTAAATCTAAACACAGGCTGCATGCTGTTCTCTTAGAAGAAGTCCAGCCACCTGCTCCACATGCTGGAAGTTTACACAATTAATTAATTTCCTGCAGCATGAATGTTCTTCCATTTCAGCTTAGCAGGCTTACCCCACATGATCACCACACATGACAGATACTCTTTTTCAGGGAAAAAGAAAAAAGTAGAACTTAGTTTTAGTTAGATGAACACCAAGATGAGGTGTGTGCTTGAGAGTGGCTAACATTTTTTTTTTCCTTCTTTTTAAAAGGAATCCTTATAATAACCCATCTGTTGTGACAGCTTTCCACGTATTTTCTGACACCAGAGTATCTATATTTCTGGGTCTTCTTGACTTTGACAGTATAAGGAATACTAGGATTGTAGTTAATTTTTTCCTCTCAGTAAGAAGAACTTAAGTCTGAAGACATTTATTTTGATATTTCGGGTTGAGCAACCAAGTAGCAGACAGGCATTTCTGATTCTTTGTATAGGTCTTTTAAAATACAGGAGGAATTGCTAACTGAGATTCTATTGTTTAGGAAAGATCTCTCCTCCCAAGGAGTTCTAATTTCTTTTTATAGTGGATGTCTTAGTATGGAAGCAGTCTTGCCTGTCAGCTGTGATTTCTGTTTCTGAAGGTGTTGGCAAAGTCAGGCACATCAGCCTTGTGGTGGCATTTGTCATCTTTTTTTAGGTAAAGAAATACACCACTGGAAGGTTATGTCTTAAGGAATGAGATTTTCTACAATAACCTTCTGAATCACACTAAAGAGATGGGAATCACTGCTTTTCTCCCATCAGAATGCAGGAACTCAGCCTGAATTTCCTTATGGAGTCCCTCACATCCAATGTTGGCTTGTTCTTCAGACAGTTTTTCTGAGTAGTCCCTTTGCTGCATTTGGGAATGGAGTCCAGTGCCCAGCTTCCCAGGTTGGAATGAGAAAAGTGCTAGGACTGTTCGGACTGAAAAATTTTTCTCTGTCATAGAGTGGGATGTTATAGAAGCTTTTCAGAAGAACTGAGGTCAAGCATGTCATGTAGTATGTGAAGATTTTCACAGTATTCTCACTGCAGGGACATTCTGTGGGGCATGCATATAGCTATATGTGGTGCCTATGAGAATTCCTATATATAGTTATATCTTTCAGCTGTAGGAAGAGAAAAAAAAAAAAGCTGTTGAAGAAAGTGTACTTACCATGCAAACTTTTCCTTCCAGTGGAATTTTAAGACCAGGAAAAAGTAAAACATATTGGAGTCACCTAAAATGGATCTTTTATTTACGGTACATACTTGCCTGACACTGTTGTTAAATGCCAAAAATTCAGATGGTCCTTACTCTTAAAATGTGGAGGCAGAATGCTCCAACAGCATAAATATGAAAGAACTTTCTCTTTCTCCCTTTAGCAAATACTGTTCATCCAGCTGTCTTTTTGAACATCCATTACTTTTGCAGATTATACACCCAAAGTCCTTTTCTCCTCTAGATGCACACGTTCAACTTCCAGTAATACCAGTAAATATTTAAGGGAATCGAGTCTTCATGAGTCTTTAGAAAATCATGAACTGTGTGTTTTGTCTAGTTTCCTTCCGATGTGAGCCTTCATTTTAGCTCTTTGAAGCAGGCTTGCTCAAGACACAAATACAGTCTGGAGGATTCATGTAATAAAGTAAGGTTAGTTAGGCCAGACAGTTCCACATCACTCAACAAAATTATTGGCTTCTGGACTTCTTCATTAACTACATACTCTCTTATCATACAGTGGTTACTGATGCAAGTCTATCTTCAGTAATTTATAGTTACCATACATTTTGATATGACTTAATACCTTCTTTTTAGTGGTGGTGCAGCTAAATTCCAGTTGGAAGTTCACACAAGAATAAAAGCAGTTATAACTTCAATGTATATCTGTCGTTCTATGGAAATTAAGTTCTTATGTCTTAGTGCCATTGTCTTGTCTGTCTTTGTTAGAACATCAGCCCAGTGGTGGGTGTTCTGTAGCATAATAAGAAACAAGGTGCCTGCTGCTAAGAGCTTGTAATTTGAACAAAGAGGCAGCAATAAGAAAAGGAGCTGCCATTCACTGGCACTTGACTCCCAAGGGCTGAATGCTTTCTGCACTGAGGGCAAGAGAGAGGGAAAGAACAGACAAAAAAAGACCAAATGACCAGAGTCCTCTTGTGTGTGCCAGTGTCATCTGTCAGATCCTGCTTAGCAGGCTGTGTTGACACTGATTTGTACATTCTAGGTTTATGTTGCTTTTCCTTGCCTACTTACTTTGCTGTTACATTTTCTTTGATCACTCAGTATTATGTAAAGATTCTCAGTATTATGTAAAGATTCAAACTGTTTGCTTTAGTATGCTCAGTCCCCATTTTTGTTGCTTTTCCTGCTCTAAATAAATGGTATTTCTCAAAAGTTGAAATAATTCCAAAATGAAAGCACAAAATTTTATGAAACTTAACTCACATCCTTTGTAGTATATATTCAGGACATGATAAAAGCATGCATTTTCCAATTTAGGACTTAGGTAGGGCAGAGGGGGACAACCATGGGTCATCAGACCACGTTTTAGATATGCCCATATAAGTGTACCTACATTATCCCTAACTGACCATTTCTTAAAGGTGGCCAACAGCAGACCTACGCAGCCAATTTCCATGTTTCACCATTCTGGTGATTAGAGTTGTCACAATCCAAATAAGCCGCATCTTTCCTTCCTGACACAGAAAACCTTTATTTGCTCTCAACTCCTTCAATCTTTTTTCTTTTCTCCCCTCACCCCCCCATTTAGTCCTCTTGTCTTCCTCTGGATTCTGTCAAATTGATCTGCTTGCTGTTTTACACTCTCCATGCAGAACCAGCAACATATCAAGACCTCACTTTAGCAAGGAAGAAATAATTCATAGGGGGTGTGTGACATGGCATTAATGTATTTAGAGTTGAGGCTTGCTGTTTTGTCTGTGTTGTCATGTGGATGATGTGTATCCTTTTTGTGTGACAAACTTAGGACTCACCTTTTTTTCTGTTGCATGGCTGAGTCACCAGTTACTTCCCATTATGTATTTCTGTTTTCAGTTTCTCTTTATTCCATGTAGCACTTTGAGCTTGTCTTTATTGAACTGGGTCATGCTTATTTAAAACTCTTTCCAATTTATCAGGTTCATTTTGGATTCTGATCCTATCCCTCAGCCTGCTTGCACCTACTCTCCTCATGCTGATTTTACAAGTATACAATCTGGTCCATCATCCAAGTCATTAATGAAATATTAAATAGAATTTGGTAGTCATAGGACGATGAGCAGAGATGAGTAGGGTGTTCAGAGCCCCGTAATGTGGTTGTGATTTTCTAACTAGAGTAGGGAACCATTACTTTGCTATTTCCTTTTTTCCTTCTTTCCCAGAGAACTAGAGACAGTGGACTTGTTAACAGTGTGCAAAACTGCAAGACAGATTTTATACAGGCTTCACATTCCAAATTGTTTTCCATTGCTGTAAACAACTTTATCTCCATTTTATAGATGCAGAAGGCAAAGTCAGGATGCTGGCCGGGGCAAAGCTAGTGGTGGCAATGCAAGGGGCTCCCTGCACTGGTCTGCCCCGCTTCTTATAGTGACTGCCTTCCCTGTGTTTCCATTTGCCCTCTAGAAAAGCTGGTGCAATAAAATCAACTATCTACATGAAATAGGTGTGTTCCACACCTTGATTAGTAATCATAAAGTGCCCATTATTTGGTTAGTGATACTGATATTGCTAAAACCAGAAAGAGAAGGGATAAAAAGGAAAGTTACCTAGAATTATCATAGTATCACATAAAACTCCTTAAATTCTTCTCTCACTGCACTCCAGCTGTAATTGGGTGATGCTTAGCACCCCTGTGGATGCAAGTTTTGTGTCCACCTCATCTCTGCTATTCATTACTATCCTGGTTCGGACAGGACAGGGTTAATTGGGTGTTGATATTCTATACCATGATGATGTCACGCCCTGGAGGCTGGTCGAGTTCCGGGGGGAGGGCAGTTTGTTTCACTTCGGCTTCGGCGTTCTCGGGTCGAGCACGTGTGTATTCGGGTCGTCTCCTTTTTTATCTGGTATTGCCTTTTTTTTGTTTTGTTCTCTGTGTAATTACTTCGTTCTTAATATTTGTTGCTGCAGCAGTTTATTATGTGTTCTTTATATTAAACCTTCCTTATCTCAACTAAAGGGGCACTTTGAAACTTTTTTTTTTCCTTCCCTGTTCGCGGCTGCGGCGGGGGGGAGGGGGCGGGAAGCAGCGGCAGCGCTGGCCACGAGGGCGGCTACTGCAGAGCCCCGCTGCCGTTTTACTAAAGCAGCACAACGAGTGAAAATCCCATTTAAAGACACTGACTGTGAAATGACACCCTGATGATCTCTACTACCAAGAATACTTTTCAACATTAGCTTTTGGGCTGGCATTTTTCCTTACTGTGGAGAAGCAGATAGCTGTTAGAATTCATATATCCACCATTTGTGGCTGGATTACCATTTTTTACTCCAGTCAATACTGCAGAAAATAATACATACTCAATCTGCAGTAAAAGGTCATTTTGTTCCTGGTATTTCCCTGGGACTAGCATGCTACAAGCACACCTGGGCCTCACACAAGTCACTGTGTTGGCTACTAGTCAGCTTCTGCTGGGAGTTTGAAGCTTTGATTCTGTTTGCCAGTGCAAGTAATGGAGCAAGTCCAGATAAACCAGAACCCAAATTTCAGTTTATAAACTAAAATTTTTATTTTCCTCCATTCAAGCCACACAGCATACAAAATTTACAATGCAACTTGTGTGAGCTGGAGGCACAGTGTCCTCCAAGATCAACCATGAGTAGAACAATGTTCCAGATGAAGGCTGTCAAAACTATAGTTTACTGATCCTTGTGAAGCATTGCACGTACAATTTTCACTCTCTCCTGTATTCCTGAAAACCTTACTCATGTCAGACTGAGTTTGGGCAGGAAGAGAATGTTTCAGACAATTTATGGGATGTGGGGGCAGAAGGAGGAAAGACTTTGCTAACACTGAGTTCACAAAGGTAGTTTTGTTTATAGTGACAAGTGGTGGTACAAAATCTTTTATTTAGAGTGGAAAAGGGAGGTACTGAAGGGCAAAAATTCTCAATTATAAGGACATCTTTCTCCATTTACATAGCAAGGTTGGATGAAGGGAGAAAGGAAAGTGTAATCTATCTTTCATGGAAGGTGTTGAATTTTTAACAAATTGTTTTTTCTGAAGAAGTACTTACACAGTGGTGATTTAGGACACCTAATCAGACTGCCAGTGTATCCTCACATCTATTTTGCTACATGTTCTCTCTTTTTTTGATATGAATTTTTTCATGACACAGTCTCTG